>JBBGZY010002781.1:0-171195 GCA_037952925.1 Lithobates clamitans | reverse complement strand
CTCTCATATATAGATCTCTCTATAGAGAGAGAGAGAGGGAGAGAGAGATCTATATATATAAGAGAGAGAGAGAGAGAGAGAGAGAGAGAGAGAGAGAGAGAGATCTATATATGAGAGGGGGAGAGAGAGAGAGGGGGGAGAGAGAGAGAAGAGAGAGAGATCTATATATGAGAGAGGGAGGGAGAGAGAGAGAGAGGGAGAGGGAGAGAGAGAGAGATCTATATATATGAGAGAGAGAGAGACAGAGAGAGAGATAAGAGAGAGAGATCTATATATGTGAGAGAGAGAGAGAGAGAGAGAGAGGGAAAGAGAGAGAGATCATCATCGGGAGCAGTGATCGCTGTCATGTCAGCGGAAGCCCCCCCCCCACAGTTAGAATCACTCCCTAGGACACACTTAACTCCTTGATCGCCCCCTAGTGTTTCCCTTCCCTGCCAGTGTCATTTACACAGTAATCAGTGCATTTTTATAGCACCGATCGCTGTATAAATGACAATGGTCCCAAAATAGTGTCAAAAGTGTCTGATCTGTCCGCCGTAATGTCACAGTCCCGCTAAAAATCACTGATCATCGCCATTACTAGTAAAAAAAAAAAAAAAGACAGACCCATAAATCTATCCCCTATTTTGTAGACGCTAAAGCTTTTGCGCAAACCAGTCAATATACGCTTATTGTGCTTTTTTGTTTTACCAAAAATATGTAGAAGAGTACATATCGGCCTAAACTGATGAAGAAACTTCACATTTTTTTTTTGGATATTTATTATAACAAAAAGCAAAAAATTGTTCTTTTTTCAAAATTGTCAGTCTTTTTTTGTTTATTGTGTAAAAAAAAAAAACCCGCAGAGGTGATCAAATACCAGCAAAGGAAAGCTCTATTTGTGGGAAAAAAAGGACATCAATTTTGTTTGGGTACAAGGTCGCACGACTGCGCAATTGTTAGTTAAAGCGACGCAGTGTCGAATCGCAAAAAATGGCCTGGTCATTAAGTGGTTAAGTAATGACCAGACCAAGGTTCTGGGCTCATGCGTGGAGACAGCTCCGCCCGGCAGATAGGAGGTCTGGCCATGGAGGTCGGGAGGGTCCCAGTAGAAGACGGCTCCATGAGAGAGAGACAGAGGAGGTCTGGCCAAGGAGGTCGGAAGGGTCCCAGTAGAAGACGGCTCCATGAGAGAGAGACAGGAGGTCTGGCCAAGGAGGTCGGGAGGGTTCCAGTAGAAGACGGCTCCATGAGAGAGAGACAGAAGGTCTGGCCAAGGAGGTCGGGAGGGTTCCAGTAGAAGACGGCTCCATGAGAGAGAGAGACAGGAGGTCTGGCCAAGGAGGTCGGGAGGGTTCCAGTAGAAGACGGCTCCATGAGAGAGAGACAGGAGGTCTGGAGGAGTCTAAAGGCTGCAGGTGGAAGATGTGTCCGAGCAGCACGAAGCTGACAAAGTAAGCTATAGGAGGGGGCTTGACTAAAAAGGAAAGAGTAGCCTAAGGCCTAGGCGTGAGGTCTGAAGCCGGCGTGTGGCTAGTGAGTAAAGCCAGGAGGCTGAAGCAGTGTATATGTGCAGTGATGGTGGAACCCCCTGCAAGGGAAATTGCTGTTTATTTTAAACTTTTCTGTTCCTTTTAACCACTTCCAGACCACGGCACACCGATATACGTCCTTACTTTGAAGAAGGATATCGTTGTTATGGCAAAAGCTAGCTGCCATAACTCTGGTACCCTCTTCTTCGGCCGGTGGTCCGGTTTCCGATAACAGTGGTCTCTGCGGCGGATTCGCTGCAAGATCACTTTAATCGGTGGCGGGAGAGGGCCCCCCCGCTGCGCTCCGGTGCCCTCCGCCGCTTACCGGAGCCGTCCACAGCGGCGAAGGCGATCGGATGTTGTCTCTTCCTGGGCATGGAGACGAGTGAGGGGAAGATGGCCCCCACCCGTCTCCATAACATTGCAGGGCAGAATCGTCACTTCCGCCCATAGCTCTTAAAGGGTCTTTTTTTTTTTTTAAATGCCAATATTTTTTATTTTTTTTAATTGCATTTTAGTGTAAATATGAGATTTGAGGTCTTTTTGACCCCAGATCTCATATTTAAGAGGACCTGTCATGCTTTTTTCCTATTACAAGGGACATTTACATTCCTTGTAATAGGATTAAAAGTGACACAATTAAAACAAAAAAAAACAGTGTAAAAATAAACAATAAAAGGTAAAATAAATAAGAAAAAAATTTTTATTAAATGCGCCCCGTCCCGCCGAGCTCGCGTGCAGAAGCGAACACATACCTGAGTAGCGCCCGCATATGAAAACGGTGTTCACACCACGATCGTATGACCACGATCGGTAGAGCGAGAGCAATAATTCTAGCTCTAGACCTCCTTTGTAACTTAAAACATGCAACCTGTAGAATTTTTTAAACGTCGCCTATGGAGATTTTTAGGGTAAAAGTTTCTCGCCATTCCACGAGCGGGCACAATTTTGAAGCGTGACATGCTGGGTATCAATTTACTCGGCGTAACATTATCTTTCACAATATAAAAAAAAATTGGGCTAACTTTACTGTTGTCTTATTTTTTTTCATTCAAAAAAAGTGTATTTTTTCCAAAAAAAGTGCGCTTATAAGACCGTTGCGCAAATACGGTGTGACAGAAAGTATTGCAACAACCGCCATTTTATTGTCTAGTGTGTTAGAAAATAAAATGTATACTGTTTGGGGGTTCTAAGTAATTTTCTAGCAAAAAAAAAAAACTGTTTTTAACTTGTAAACAACAAATCTCAAAAAGAGGCTCGGTCCTTAAGTGGTTAATAAAAGTGGGCTGCCATGCCCTTAAAAACAAAGAGTGGAGTGGCACATTTCTGAAAATCGCATGCATCACTTGAATCCAATCACCCCGCATGTTTACACACCAAAGAACAACCCAAACGAAATTCTCCTGCTTCTGATGATCACAGCGATACCACATATGTGTATATCATTTGTATTTTATACCCGTAGTACAGCCCAGAAGCAATAGCACACATTTTGCTTTTCTTTTTTTTGTCCTACCTAAAACACACCGACACTGGTGCCAATTTAAAAAAAAAATTGAAAAATCCTGCCCAAAACATACTGACCCTGACCTTGATCTTTGACCCTTACTTGACCAAACACTAACCCTGACACTAACCTAGATCAAATTGGTCTAGGTATTTTTTCTTTATTTTTTATTTTTATACACACACACTTTTTTTTTCCTTTCTGCAAGGAAAGAGAAAGGTACATTGTATCTTTCCTCTCCATTCACAGAGAGAGAAAAAACACAGGGGGCGGGGCTTCACAGTGTCTGATCACTGTCCTAGCCATTCAGAGGCTACCACAACGATCAGGTGACCCGGAATTGGCAGCTCCTGCTCCCAGTCATTAGTAAGGCGGGCCCGGGGGTTCACGGTGAGACCCCGGTCTCTGCACTGTGTGGCGCACTCCTCCCAGCACAAAGAGAGATACGCATATATGCGGCCCCATGGGAAAAAAAGCTCACTTCCGCATACCTCCCAACATTTTGGAATGGGAATGAGGGACACCTACTAGCAAATGTCTTAGATTGTAAGCTCTAAGGAGCAGGGCCCTCTGATTCCTACTGTATCAAAGTGTATTGTATTTGTACTGTCTACCCTCAAGTTGTAAAGCGCTACGTAAACTGTTGGCGCTATATAAATCCTGTATAATAATAATAATAATAAAATGTATGTAGGCATAGGACACACCCCCTGTCACGCCCCCTTAAAGGGGAAATAACAAAAAATGTTAATTAAATCCACATGGGCTTTTTTTTTACCACTACTATTCCTTTATATTGGCTTTTAAAATTGAAAAATGCAGCAATTTAGAATTTGGATGAAATGTTTAGCACTAGGAAACACTTTTTGAAAGATAAAATGTGCATTTTATATACAACTATATAGATCAGACCAAAATGAGTTAGAAATGAGGAGAAAAGAGGGACAGAGGGACATTGCTCCAAATCAGGGACAGTCCCTCGAAATCAGGGACAGAGGGGAGCTATGACTTCCGTGAGGCTGCATATACAGTATGTGTTGCAGCTCTCTGGGGACTCTCCCTCCTCATTGGCTGGGACCATTTGGCTCCCGCTGCTGTCAATCACAGGCAGTAAGCCAATGAGAAGAGAGAGGGGGCCGAGCCGAGGATCTGTGTGTGAATGGACATGCAGAGCACCAGCTTGGCTTGGGTGCCCCCACAGCAAGCTGCTTGCTGTGGGGGCACTCGGCAGGAAAAAGGGGCCAGGAGCTCCAGTGAGGGACCCGAGAAGAGGAGGATCGGGGGCTGCTCTGTGCAAAACCATTACACAGAGCAGGTAAGTATAACATGTTTGTTATTTTAAAAACAAACAAAAAATTGACTTTAATATCACTTTAATGACATCAGCATTGTAATAACAATACAAACACAACACAAACAATAGTTATACTGTATTTGACAATCCAATATAATCTTATTTTAAAAGCCTCTGCTGGCTGTGTTTTTCTACAGCTTTCTGGATTCCCAGCATGCTTTGCAGCTTCTCCTCCTCCATTTCTAAAGACTACATATCCCATGGTACTTTACTGCCTGGAAGCAGTGATTCCTATCCGGACTCCGCCTCCTGAAACTCCTCCTCTCAGCACCTCTGTCATTCAGAAGGCAGGCTCTGTGAAAGGTGTGACACAGCAGTGCCTACTCACAGGGCATAGGGACTACGTCATGTCAGCCAATCAGAGAAAGCAATGTATTCTAGCAATGAGAGGCCAGAGGTTGTGACATCATCAGACCGCCTCTCTGACTCAGCCAATCAGGGGAACCTTTGTATTCATTGCTGAAATACATGGCTTTCTCTGATTGGTTGAGCGTCTAGTGTGTTCCCGGGAATAAGAGAGGAAGTCTCGGCTCAAACCTGAAACCAGGGTCACTGATAAGGGGGCAGCACTGGTCCTCCTGCAAGGGGCCCAGGCTCTATATGTTCAAGGAGGGGCCCATAGAGCTTTATGGCAGTTCACTATACCAGCGGGTGGGGAGCATTTACTGAAACAGTTCCCCCTGTGACCCCCCCCATCACAACCATCTTCTCCTCCTCTCTTTCCCGTTTGGTTCCAGTAATTGTGCCCCCCCCCCCCTGCTATTCAGACCTTTCCTTCCTGCAGCTCCAATCCTCCCGTAGGGTGTCAGGATGTAGAGCTTGGGGTGGGGGGACCAGTAAACGTGTCATATTTACTGGCCCCTTCATTTCTTGAATGAACACAATAAGCAATGGGTAATGATCCTCCCTGTGTTCATTTATAACAGAAGTATAGTAAACTGTGTTTGTGACTGAACAAGGAGCTTCTGTACAGAACTTTTTTTTACCTATTTGTTCATTCTTCAGTGCAGCTGAGGCTGCAGAAAAATGGATTGAGGAATCTATGTCCTCAATCTCTTGGGACTCTGTGAATGAGTGGTTTGTTCATTTAGCTAGAGCCACCTGTTACTCTATGGGAATGCAGCAGCTGTACAAACACAGCCACAGTTCCTAATCTGACAGGTATGCAGGTAAGTGGCCCAAATGCACACTGTCTGTGTTTGGTGCTGTACACCGGCACCCACATACCTGGGGGGGTGTCAGGTAGTTTGTATGGGGCCTCATCATTTCTAACACAGTGCGGTATGCTGTATACAGAGCCTCAGCTACATAGAGTTTATACCGCACATCCAGGTTAATGAGGGCCATAGTTCATTTGGGCCAGCTTGGCCCGAACAACCTATGTAAAGTGTAGCAAAAGCTGGAGTTCAGCTTAATTATGATAACTCAAACAGTAAAATCTCACATAAACTTTAACATATTGATGTCCTTTTCAAATGACTTTTTCTTCAGGCTGCGGACATTTCAAAAAAGTCACGATACTGATATGGAGGACCGGCCTTTGAAAATCACTGAGATGTGAAGCTGACATCTCTCCTGACTTTATTCTGAGCTTCTACAGGACTTTCTGACAGGTCCCCTCACCTCCCGCCTCTCATCATCCTGATCCCTACACTTCAAAGACTCGGAAAAGTCTACATTGACTCTTTTTGACACCATGAGAGTTCTGTGAGCTACGACGTGAAGTGTTCTCCTTGGCTCTTTCTCCCTGGAAGTGATTGGAGACAGATGTCCGATATTCCGAGAGACATCGGGGAATCGAAGCATCTGGAGACCCACTGAGAAGAAAGGGAAAAATTAATCGTAGGGGAGCAGAGTCAGAACTCCATCTTTTTTAGCACAATAAATGAATAAATGTTGGCTGATTACTGCCAGTCATGACCCTCTTATGGGACACACCAGCCGGGATGTTAAAGGAGGGCTCCGCTCTCTCTCGTGTACAGCATCTCACAAAACTGAGTACACCCCCCCCAGGGCCGTCTTTAATATTGATTGGACCCTGGGCAAAAAAATTTCTTGGGCCCCCCTCCATGCAGTTTCGCTCTCCACCTGCTCCGAGACATACAATAAATAGCAGCTAGACTCAAAATCAGTTTACTGAATCAGATCAGGCAGCGATTGCGATTGGTTGCCAGAGGTTACAGAGTATCATTACCGCTCACTGATTAGTTGCTAGAGGTTACAGCATATGATTTCTGCTTGTTGATTGGTTGCTAGAGATTACTGTACATCAATACTGCTCACTGATTGGTTGCTAGAGGTCACTGCAAATCATTACTGCTTACTGATTGGTTGCTAGAGGTTACAGCACATCATCTCCTCACTGCCTGCACACCATGGACTGGGGAGGTGAGGGGACCTAATAATAGTCAGAAAACTCCTAGGACTCCTGGGATCAGAGGCAGTGCTGGGGTAAGGGGAGGGTGTGATCAATGCAATGCTGCTTTTTTTTTTTTACCGACTACCAATATAAAGAGGAGTTTCAACGCTGGCCACCAATTTAATAGGGGTTTACACTGACCACTAATGTAATGGGGGTTTACACTGACCACTAATGTAATAGGGGTTTACACTGACCACTAATGGGGGTTTACACTGACCACTAATGTAATGGGGGTTTACACTGACCACTAATGTAATGGGGGTTTACACTAATTTAATAGAAGCATTCACAGTAACCACCAATGTAAAGAGGGATTTACACTGACCACCAATGTAAGGGGAACATTCACACTGGCCACTAGTGTGAATGAAAGGATTCTACACCAAGCCCCAATGTAATGAGAAGATTTACACTGACCACCAATGTATGTGAGACATTTAGGCCACGTACACACAAGGAGAATGTCCGACAGAAAAAGTCAGACGTAAGCTTTTCATCGTCTGTCCCGATCGTGTGTGTTCCTCATCTGACTTTTTTTTCAAAAATTCTGACGGACCTAGAAATGGAACACGTTCTAAATATTTCCCACTAAACCAATTCCTATCGGGAAAACCGCTCTTCTGTATGCTGTTCCGATGGACCAAAAAAGATGCATGCTCTGAAGCAAGTACGAGACGGAAGCTATTGGCTACTGGCTATTAAACTTCCTTTTTCTAGTCCCGTCATACATGTTGTACGTCACCTCGTTCTGGACAGTCGGACTTTGGTTGGATTTTGACTGTGTGTAGGCAAGACCGCTTGAATGGAATTCCGTCTGAGTTCCATCAGAGAAACCTTCGGAGTTTATTCCAACGGCAAAACCGGTCACGTGTACGCGGCATTAGCCTGCGTTCACATTTGTGTGTGTCGGGAACGCATGCAATATCACTTTCCTGACACCACAGAAACGTGCTGCCCTTTAGCAGATACACAGCAGTGCCATCAATTGTTATTGACACCCTCACACATCGGCTGACATGTGCCTTGGCACCGTGTGATTTTGAAAAATGGTTGGGGACTTTCTTCCACATTTGTAGCGCATAGAGCAGCCAATTGGAATGAATGGGCTGCCCTACATGTGACCTACATCTTTATCCACCCTATCAGTACACCTTTACATCCTAAAACCCCTGCTAACCTCTGCACCCCAAACCTCCCCTATTCTCTCCACTCCAATCCCCCTCTCCTTTAACTCTACCTGCCTGCTCTGCTCATCTTTGCACCTTCCTTACCTCCATGCATCCCCTACTTGCTCACCTGTGCACCCCAAACTTTAATTCCTTCTCTCCCTACCTCGGCACACCCCACACTACCCTCCCTCCCCACATTCATTTGCTTACCTTTGCAGAACAGGCAGATGTTAGGCTTAATGACCACAGTTGTAGGTAGGACTGTCAAGCATGCCCCTTTACCTCCCCAGTGGGCAGCATTCAGTATAGGTGATGGTGGATATGACCTCAGGGGGGCCATGATATACATATGACTACCGCCTCTATATACATATGAATGCTGCTGGCCTCCGCCACTATTTACATATCAATACCGGTATTTACATGTAAACACAGGGTCTGCAGGTGAGTCCTCTGTACACAACAATAGGGCAGAGCTGGGCAGTATTAGTAACAGAACTTCACACTGAGATATCAGGACACAAGACGGGACTAAAACCTCAGGGGAGGAGGAAACCCCGTTCCGTGTCTCCAGTAATTGTGCCCTCTCCCCTGCTATTCTGATCACCCCACAATCAGACCTTTCCTTACTGCAGCTCCAATCCTCCCATGGGGTGTCAGGATGTAGGAGCTGGGGTGGGGGGACCAGTAAACTTGTCGTATTTACTGGCCCCTTCATTTCTTGAATGAACACAGTAAGCAATGGGTAATGATCCTCCCTGTGTTCATTTATAACTGAAGCATAGTAAACTTGTTTACTATGCTTCAGTTTGTGACTGAACAAGGAGCTTCTGTACAGAACTTTTTCTTCCTATTTATTCATTCATTCATTCATTCTTCAGTGCAGCCAAGGCTGCAGAAAAATGGATTGAGGAATCTATGTCCTCAATCTCTTGGTACTCTTGCCGTGTGAATGAGTGGTTTGTTCATTCAGCTAGAGCCACCTGTTACTCTATGGGAATGCAGCAGCTGTACAAACACAGCCACAGGTCCTAATCTGACAGGTATGCAGGTGCAGGTAAGTGGCCCAAATGCACACTGTCTGTGTTTGGTGCTGTACACCGGCACCCACATGCCTGGGGGGGGGGGGTGTCAGGTAGGTTGTATGGGGCCCCATAATTTCTAACACAGTGCGGTATGCTGTATACACAGCCTCAGCTACATACAGTTTATACCGCACATCCAGGTTAGTCAGGGTCATAGTTCATTTGGGCCATCTTGGCCCGAACAACCTATGTAAAGTGTAGCAAAAGCTGGAGTTCAGCTTAATTATGATAACTCAAACAGTAAAATCTCACATAAACTTTAACATATTGATGTCGTTTTCAAATGACTTTTTCTTCAGACTGCGGACGTTTCCAAAAAGTCACGATACTGACATGGAGGACCGGCCTTTGAAAACCACTGAGATGTGAAGCTGACGTCTCTCCTGACTTTATTCTGAGCTTCTACAGGACTTTCTGACAGGTCCCCTCACCTCCCGCCTCTCATCATCCTGATCCCTACACTTCAAAGACTCAGGAAAAGTCTACATTGAAACCATGAGAGTTCTGTGAGCTACGACGTGAAGTGTTCTCCTTGGCTCTTTCTCCCTGGAAGTGATTGGAGACGAATGTCCGATATTCCGAGAGACATCGGGGAGTCGGAACATCTGGAGACCCACTGAGAAGAAAGGTAAAAATGAATCGTAGGGGAGCAGAGTCAGAACTCCATCTTTTTTAGCTCAATAAATGAATAAATGTTGGCTGATTACTGCCAGTCATGACCCTCTTATGGGACACACCAGCCGTAATGTTAAAGGAGGGCTCTGCTCTCTCTCGTGTACAGTATCTCACAAAAGTGAGTACACCCCCCCAGGGCCGTTTTTAATATTGATTGGACCCTGGGCAAAAAAAATGTTTGGGCCCCCCTCCATGCAGTTTCGCTCTCCACCTGCTCTGAGACATACAATAAATAGCAGCTAGACTCAAAATCAGTTTACTTAATCAGATCAGGCAGCGATTGCGATTGGTTGCCAGAGGTTACAGAGTATCATTACCGCTCACTGATTAGTTGCTAGAGGTTACAGCATATGATTTCTGCTTGTTGATTGGTTGCTAGAGATTACTGTACATCAATACTGCTCACTGATTGTTTGCTAGAGGTTACAGCACATCATCTCCTCACTGCCTGCACACCATGGACTGGGAAGGTGAGGGGACCCATCAATAGACAGAAAACTCCTAGGACTCCTGGGATCAGTGGCAGTGCTGGGGGGAGGGGAGGGTGTGATCAATGCAATGCTGTTTTTTTTTTTGTTTTTTTACCGACTACCAATATAAAGAGGAGTTTCAACGCTGGCCACCAATGTAATAGGGGTTTACACTGACCACTAATGTAATGGGGGTTTACACTGACCACTAATGTAATAGGGGTTTACACTGACCACTAATGTAATGGGGGTTTACACTGACCACTAATGTAATGGGGGTTTACACTGACCACTAATGTAATAGGGGTTTACACTGACCACTAATGTAATGGGGGTTTACACTGACCACTAATGTAATGGGGGTTTACACTGACCACTAATGTAATAGGGGTTTACACTGACCACTAATGTAATGGGGGTTTACACTGACCACTAATGTAATAGGGGTTTACACTGACTACTAATGTAATGGGGGTTTACACTGACCACTAATGTAATGGGGGTTTACACTGACCACTAATGTAATGGGGGTTTACACTGACCACTAATGTAATGGGGGTTTACACTGACCACTAATTTAATAGAAGCATTCACAGTAACCACCAATGTAAAGAGGGATTTAAACTGACCACCAATGTAAGGGGGACATTCACACTGGCCACTAGTGTGAATGAAAGGATTCTACACCAAGCCCCAATGTAATGAGAAGATTTACACTGACCACCAATGTATGTGAGACATTTAGGCCACGTACACACGAGCAGAATGTCCGACAGAAAAAGTCAGACGGAAGCTTTTCATCATCTGTTCCTATCGTGTGTAGGCCTCATCTGACTTTTTTTTCAAAAATTTTGACTGACATAGAAATGGAACACGTTCTAAATATTTCCGACTAAACCAATTCCTATCGGGAAAACCGCTCTTCTGTATGCTGTTCCGATGGACCAAATACGACGCTTGCTCTGAAGCAAGTACGAGACGGAAGCTATTGGCTACTGGCTATTGAACTTCCTTTTTCTAGTCCCGTCGTACGTGTTGTACGTCACCGCATTCTGGACGGTCGGACTTTGGTTGGATTTTGGTTTGACTGTGTGTAGGCAAGACCGCTTGAATGGAATTCCATCGGAGTTCCGTCAGAGAAACCTTCGGAGTTTATTCCGACGGCAAAACCGGTCACGTGTGCGCGGCATTAGCCTGCGTTCACATTTGTGTGTGTCGGGAAGGCATGCAATATCACTTTCCTGACACCACAGAAACGTGCTGCCCTTTAGCAGATACACAGCAGTGCCATCAATTGTTATTGACACCCTCACACATCGGCTGACATGTGCCTTGGCACCGTGTGATTTTGAAAAATGGTTGGGGACTTTCTTCCACATTTGTAGCGCATAGAGCAGCCCATTGAAATGAATGGGCTGCCCTACATGTGACCTACATCTTTATCCACCCTATCAGTACACCTTTACATCCTAAAACCCCTGCTAACCTCTGCACCCCAAACCTCCCCTATTCTCTCCACTCCAATCCCCCTCTCCTTTAACTCTACCTGCCTGCTCTGCTCTTCTTTGCACCTTCCTTACCTCCATACATCCCTACTTGCTCACCTGTGCACCCAAAACTTTAATTCCTTCTCTACCTACCTCGGCACACCCCACACTACCCTCCCTCCCCACATTCATTTGCTTACATTTGCAGAACAGGCTGATGTTAGGCTTAATGACCACAGTTGTAGGCAGGACTGTCAAGCATGCCCCCTTTATCTCCCCAGTGGGCAGCATTCAGTATAGGTGATGGTGGATATGACCTCAAGGGGGCCATGATATACATATGACTACCGCCTCTATATACATATGAATTCTTCTGGCCTCCGCCGCTATTTACATATCAATACCGATATTTACATGTAAACACAGGGTCTGCTGGTGAGTCCTCTGTACACAACAATAGGGCAGAGCTGGGCAGTATTAGTAACAGAACTTCACACTGAGATATCAGGACACAAGACGGGACTAAAACCTCAAGGGAGGAGGGAACCCTGTTCCACGATTCCAGTTATTGTGTCCCCTCCCCTGATATTCTGATCACCCCACAATCAGACCTTTCCTTCCTGCAGCTCCAATCCTCCCGTGGGGTGTCAGGATGTAAAGCTGGGGTGGGGGGACCAGTAAACGTGTCGTATTTACTGGCCCCTTCATTTCTTGAATGAACACAGTAAGCAATGGGTAATGATCCTTCCTGTGTTCATTTATAACTGAAGCATAGTAAACTGTGTTTACTATGCTTCAGTTTGTGACTGAACAAGGAGCTTCTGTACAGAACTTTTTTTCTTATTCATTCATGTATTATTCTTCAGTGCAACCAGGGCTGCAGAGAAATGGATTGAGGAATCTATGTCCTCAATCTCTTGGTACTCTTGCCATGTGAATGAGTGGTTTGTTCATTCAGCTAGAGCCACCTGTTACTCTATGGGAATGCAGCAGCTGTACAAACACAGCCACAGGTCCTAATCTGACAGGTATGCAGGTGCAGGTAAGTTGCCCAAATGCACACTGTCTGTGTTTGGTGCTGTAAACCGGCACCCACATGCCTGGGGGGGGGGGGGGGGTGTCAGGTAGGTTGTATGGGGCCCCATAATAACAAGTGCGGTATGCTGTATACAGAGCCTCAGCTACATACAGTTTATACCGCACATCCAGGTTTGTGAGGGCCATAGTTCATTCGGGCCAGCTTGGCCCGAACAACCTATGTAAAGTGTAGCAAAAGCTGGAGTTCAGCTTAATTATGATAACTCAAACAGTAAAATCTCACATAAACTTTAACATATTGATGTCGTTTTCAAATGACTTTTTCTTCAGGCTGCGGACATTTCAAAAAAGGCATGATACTGACATGGAGGACCGGCCTTTGAAAATCACTGAGATGTGAAGCTGACATCTCTCGTGACTTTATTCTGAGCTTCTACAGGACTTTCTGACAGGTCCCCTCACCTCCAGCCTCTCATCATCCTGATCCCTACACTTCAAAGACTCAGGAAAAGTCTACATTGACACTTTTTGACACCATGAGAGTTCTGTGAGCTACGACGTAAAGTGTTCTCCTTGGCTCTTTCTCCCTGGAAGTGATTGGAGACAGATGTTCGATATTCCGAGAGACATCGGGGAGTTGGAGTATCTGGAGACCCACTGAGAAGAAAGGGAAAAATGAATCATAGGGGAGCAGAGTCAGAACTCCATCTTTTTTAGCTCAATAAAGGAATAAATGTTGGCTGATTACTGCCAGTCATGACCCTCTTATGGGACACACCAGCCGGGATGTTAAAGGACGGCTCCACTCTCTCGTGTACAGCATCTCACAAAAGTGAGTACACCCCCCCAGGGCCATCTTTAATATTGATTGGACCCTGGGTAAAAAAATTTCTTGGGCCCCCCTCCATGCAGTTTCGCTCTGCACCTGCTCCGAGACATACAATAAATAGCAGCTAGACTCAAAATCAGTTTACTGAATCAGATCAGGCAGCGATTGCGATTGGTTGCCAGAGGTTACAGAGTATCATTACCGCTCACTGATTAGTTGCTAGAGGTTACAGCATATGATTTCTGCTTGTTGTTCGGTTGCTAGAGATTACTGTACATCAATACTGCTCACTTATTGGTTGCTAGAGGTTACTGCACATCATTATTGCTTACTGATTGGTTGCTAGAGGTTACAGCACATCATCTCCTTACTGCCTGCACACCATGGACTGGGGAGGTGAGGGGACCTAATAATAGTCAGAAAACTCCTAGTACTCCTGGGATCAGTGGCAGTGCTGGGGGGAGGGGAGGGTGTGATCAATGCAATGCTGATTTTTTTTTTTTACCGACTACCAATATAAAGAGGAGTTTCAACACTGGCCACTAGGGATGAGCTTCGTGTTCGAGTCGAACCCATGTTCGACTCGAACATCGGCTGTTCGACCGTCCGTCGAATTGCGAACGATATGGGCCGTTCGCGCCAAATTCGTGTGGCGCGTCACGGCCCATAATTCACTGCGGCATCGCAGTGCATTGCTGGCTGATGATTGGCCAAGCATGCACTATGACCCGCATGCTTGGCCAATCACAGCGCCGTCAGTAGAGAGAGCTGTAATTGGCCAAAGCCAGGGTGGCTTTGGCCAATTATGGCTCAGGGGATTTAGTACACACCCCACACTATATAAGGCCGCCTGCACGGCGGCCCTGTGTAGTGTGTGTTCCGGTGTGCTGAGAGATAGAGAGAGAGAGAGACAGTGTCATTTGATTTGAGTTAGATAGATTAGGCAGAACAGTCAGTCAGTTAGCTGCACTTACAGTGTATTGTGTATATATATGCATCCCAGGTGTTGCATATATATATATACACTGTATTCAGTTTAGCTAGATCCGTTCCTGTTATCTTCTATCTAGACTATTTACATTTAGTGCAGTGTGTCCTGCTCACAGTGTTCAGCTAGATCCGTTCCTGCTATTTACATTCAGTGCAGTGCGTCCTGCTCACAGTGTTCAGCTAGATCCGTTCCTGCTATTTACATTCAGTGCAGTGCGTCCTGCTCACAGTGTTCAGCTAGATCCGTTCCTGCTATTTACATTCAGTGCAGTGCGTCCTGCTCACAGTGTTCAGCTAGATCCGTTCCTGCTATTTACATTCAGTGCAGTGCGTCCTGCTCACAGTGTTCAGCTAGATCCGTTCCTGCTATTTACATTCAGTGCAGTGCGTCCTGCTCACAGTGTTCAGCTAGATCCGTTCCTGCTATTTACATTCAGTGCAGTGCGTCCTGCTCACAGTGTTCAGCTAGATCCGTTCCTGGTATTTACATTTAGTGCAGTGCGTCCTGCTCACAGTGTTCAGCTAGATCCGTTCCTGCTATTTACATTCAGTGCAGTGCGTCCTGCTCACAGTGTTCAGCTAGATCCGTTCCTGCTATTTACATTCAGTGCAGTGCGTCCTGCTCACAGTGTTCAGCTAGATCCGTTCCTGCTATATACATTTAGTGCAGTACGTCCTGCTCACAGTGTTCAGCTAGATCCGTTCCTGTTATCTTCCTACTGACAGGCAGGCTTGTCTGGTTACAGTATATAAAGCTACCTGAAGAAAATTACAGGTGTTCTTTTTGATCCTATTAGTACCACGGTCAGGCAGCTAGACTATTTACATTTAGTACAGTGTGTCCTGCTCACAGTGTTCAGCTAGATCCGTTCCTGTTATCTTCCTACTGACAGGCAGGCTTGTCTGGTTACAGTATATAAAGCTACCTTAAGAAAATTACAGGTGTTCTTTTTGATCCTATTAGTACCACGGTCAGGCAGCTAGACTATTTACATTCAGTGCAGTGCGTCCTGCTCACAGTGTTCAGCTAGATCCGTTCCTGGTATTTACATTCAGTGCAGTGCGTCCTGCTCACAGTGTTCAGCTAGATCCGTTCCTGGTATTTACATTTAGTGCAGTGCGTCCTGCTCACAGTGTTCAGCTACATCCGTTCCTGCTATTTACATTCAGTGCAGTGCGTCCTGCTCACAGTGTTCAGCTAGATCCGTTCCTGGTATTTACATTTAGTGCAGTGCGTCCTGCTCACAGTGTTCAGCTAGATCCGTTCCTGCTATTTACATTCAGTGCAGTGCGTCCTGCTCACAGTGTTCAGCTAGATCCGTTCCTGGTATTTACATTTAGTGCAGTGCGTCCTGCTCACAGTGTTCAGCTAGATCCGTTCCTGCTATTTACATTCAGTGCAGTGCGTCCTGCTCACAGTGTTCAGCTAGATCCGTTCCTGGTATTTACATTTAGTGCAGTGCGTCCTGCTCACAGTGTTCAGCTAGATCCGTTCCTGCTATTTACATTCAGTGCAGTGCGTCCTGCTCACAGTGTTCAGCTAGATCCGTTCCTGCTATTTACATTCAGTGCAGTGCGTCCTGCTCACAGTGTTCAGCTAGATCCGTTCCTGCTATTTACATTCAGTGCAGTGCGTCCTGCTCACAGTGTTCAGCTAGATCCGTTCCTGCTATTTACATTTAGTGCAGTGCGTCCTGCTCACAGTGTTCAGCTAGATCCGTTCCTGCTATATACATTTAGTGCAGTACGTCCTGCTCACAGTGTTCAGCTAGATCCGTTCCTGTTATCTTCCTACTGACAGGCAGGCTTGTCTGGTTACAGTATATAAAGCTACCTGAAGAAAATTACAGGTGTTCTTTTTGATCCTATTAGTACCACGGTCAGGCAGCTAGACTATTTACATTCAGTGCAGTGCGTCCTGCTCACAGTGTTCAGCTAGATCCGTTCTTGCTATTTACATTCAGTGCAGTGCGTCCTGCTCACAGTGTTCAGCTAGATCCGTTCCTGGTATTTACATTCAGTGCAGTGCGTCCTGCTCACAGTGTTCAGCTAGATCCGTTCCTGCTATATACATTTAGTGCAGTACGTCCTGCTCACAGTGTTCAGCTAGATCCGTTCCTGTTATCTTCCTACTGACAGGCAGGCTTGTCTGGTTACAGTATATAAAGCTACCTGAAGAAAATTACAGGTGTTCTATCCCAGCTTAGTGCAGCTACAGGCCATTAGTATGTCTGGAAGGCCAAGAAGGAGAGGCAGACAGTCACAAGCCAATAAGAGAGGGCAAGCAGGCTCTGTGTCTAGTGCTGGTCGTGGAGACGGTGCATCCTCATCAGCACGTGGCCATGGGACACGCTTGGCCTTTTTTTCGGCAGCTGGCCGTGTTGAGCCGCAACATGCGGAAGACTTGGTCGAGTGGATGACCAAGCCGTCCTCATCCTCCTCATCCTCTCTCACCCATGCCCAGGGTGCTTTGTCTGGCAAAGCAGCGGCCTCTTCCCTCAGCTCAATGTCATCAGTGACTCCTTCCCTAGCTCCACCATGTCCTCATGAGGATTCCCTCGAACTGTTTGACCACAGTGTTGGGTACATGCTCCAGGAGGATGCCCAGCGTTTGGAAGGCTCTGATGATGATACTGAGCTCAATGAAGGCAGTAACATGAGCACGGACAGAGGGGGTGCCCAAGAAGGACAGCAATCTGGCAGTCATGCTCCCCCTGCTGCAGCATACTGCCAGGTTTGCTCCAGTGATGAGGAGGGAGGGGATGATGAGGTCACTGACTCAACGTGGGTGCCTGATAGGAGAGAGGAGGAGGAGGAGGAGGAGGAGGAGGAGGTGGCACATCACCAACTAGGCAGGATGCCCTCCAGGGGCCAGCCTAAGGGCAGCACATTGACTGCATCACACCCCAAAGCTCCACATGTGCAGGGCGCTGCAGTCTCTGCGCGTTATTCAAAAAGTTCTTTGGTGTGGGCCTTTTTTGAGACGAGTGCATCAGATCGCACCGCTGCTATTTGCAACATATGTCTTAAGCGTATCTCGCGTGGCCAAAACATCTCCCGCTTGGGTACCACATGCTTGACCAGACATATGTTGACCTGCCATGCAGTTCGTTGGCAAGCGTATCTAAAAGACCCACACCAAAGAACAAAGACGATCTCTCCTTGCTCCTCATCAGCTGAGATTTCCAACCCCACTAGACCTTCAGTCCTCTCTGCGACCTGCAGTGAGAGGAATGAAGGTGTAGAATTAGGTGTGTCACAGCCAAGTACTTATGGGCAATCTGCTTTTGGTACACCGACGTCAGATTGTACCAGGCAAATTTCCCTGCCCCAGCTGCTGCACCGCCGAAAGAAGTTTGCTCCCAGCCATCCACATGCCCAGCGGTTGAATGCTAGCTTGGCAAAATTGCTAGCACTTCAACTGCTGCCTTTTCAGTTGGTAGACTCTGCCCCCTTCCGTGAGTTTGTGGAATGTGCGGTTCCTCAGTGGCAGGTACCCAAACGCCACTTTTTCTCACGGAAGGCGATTCCGGCTCTCTACCGGCATGTGGAAGGCAATGTCCATGCCTCGCTGGACAGGGCGGTCAGCGGTAAGGTGCATATTACCGCTGACTCATGGTCCAGCAGGCATGGACAGGGACGTTACTTAAGTTTCACGGCGCATTGGGTGACTCTGCTGGCAGCTGGGAAGGATGCAGGACAAGGTGCAGTAGTGTTGGAGGTTGTTCCGCCACCACGCCTCCAAAATGCTGATTGTGACACACCTCTCTCCTCCACCCCCTCCTCTTCTTCTTCCTCCATGGCCTCTTCCTCGGAACCAGCGGTGCTCCGTAGGCGTTCAAGGGGCTACGCAAGTACGCAGGCCAAAAGATGCCATGCAGTGCTTGAGCTGGTGTGCTTGGGGGACAGGAGCCACACTGGGGCAGAGGTTCTGTCAGCTCTGCAGGGGCAGGTTCAGAGGTGGTTGACGCCACGCCAACTTAAGGCAGGAATGGTGGTTTGCGACAATGGCACCAACCTCCTCTCTGCCCTCCGACAGGGACAACTGACCCATGTGCCCTGTTTGGCTCACGTCCTTAACTTGGTGGTGCAGCGGTTCTTGGGCAGGTACCCGGGCTTACAGGATGTCCTGAGGCAGGCCAGGAAAGTCTGTGTGCATTTCCGCCGGTCATATAATGCCAGTGCTCGGCTGACGGACCTCCAAAAGGAGTTTAACCTGCCCAAGAACCGCCTAATCTGTGACATGCCCACCAGGTGGAACTCGACGTTGGCCATGCTGCAGCGGCTGCACACGCAGCAGAGGGCCATCAATGAGTACCTGTGCGACTATGGCACCAGGACAGGGTCAGGGGACCTTGGTTTTTTTTCCCCACGCCAGTGGGCCATGATCAGGGATGCATGCACTGTCCTGTCACCATTCGAGGAGGCCACGAGGATGGTGAGCACTGACAGTGCATGCATCAGTGACACTGTCCCCCTTGTCCACCTGTTGGAGCACACGCTGCGTGGAATAATGGACAGGGCACTTGAGGCAGAACAGAGGCAGGAAGAGGAGGACTTCCTTAGCTCTCAAGGCCCCCTTTATCCAGACAGTGTTCCTGCGTGCCCGCCGATCACACAGGAAGAGGACGAGGAGGAGGAGGAGGAGGAGGAGGAAGATTGTGTCAGTATGGAGGTGGAGCCTGGCACTCAGCATCAGCAGTCTTTAAGGGATCAGTCCCAAGGAACACATGGACTTGTACGTGGCTGGGAGGAGGTGGCTGCGGACGTTGTTGTCCTTAGTGACCCAGAGGACTCCGGACCGAATGCCTCAGCAAACCTACGCTGCATGGCCTCCCTGATCCTGCAAAGCCTGCGTAAGGATCCTCGTATTCGTGGTATCAAGGAGAAGGACCAATACTGGCTGGCAACCCTCCTTGATCCACGTTACAAGGGTAAGGTTGCGGACCTTATCTTGCCATCGCAGAGGGAGCAGAGGATGAAACATCTTCGGGAGGCCTTGCAGAAAGGTCTGTGCAACGCGTTCCCAGAGACTGGGAGGTTACAAACTCCTGTTTCTGGACAACGTGTTGCTGAGGCTTCGGTCAGTCAAAGAAGGAGCGGTGGAGAAGGTGGCCGTCTGACCGATGCGTTCAGACAATTTTTTGGTCCGCAGCCCCAAGGTATGATCGGTTCCAGCAACCATCGCCAGCGTCTGTTTTACATGGTGCAGGAATACCTAGGGGCAAGATCAGACTTGGACACCTTTCCCACCGAAAATCCTCTGGGTTACTGGGTCTTGAGGATGGATCACTGGCCAGAGCTTGCACAGTATGCAATTGAGCTACTGGCCTGTCCTGCATCCAGCGTTCTTTCGGAACGCACATTCAGTGCTGCTGGAGGCGTGGTAACCGATCACAGGGTGCGTCTGTCCACCGACTCGGTCGATCGGCTGACCTTCATAAAAATGAATCAGTCTTGGATCACCACCAGCTACCAAGCACCTGATGCAGATGTAACCGAATAATTTTTTTTGAAATCTCAGATCCCTTCAAAGACTGCCTATGCTGATGCTGAGTGACTATCCCTGAGTAATTATCCTCTTCCTCCTCAATCATCACGCTGATAGCTTGTAAGAACATTTTTGGTTCTGGGCGCCACCACCAGTGCCTAAGGCACAATTTTTCAGCCCCTGTTTAACAGGGGCGTGTAATTACAATTTTTGATGTAATACTTTGCAGCAGGGCTCGTTCCTGCATTCCAACTAGAGTGTCTGTGAGGGGTTGCAGTGTTGTGGCACCAGCACCAGTGCCTAAGACCCAATTTTTCAGCCCCTGTCTAACAGGGGCGTGTAATTACAATTTTTGATGCAATACTTTGCAGCAGGGCTTGTTCCTGCGTTTCAACTAGAGTGTCTGTGAGGGGTTGCAGTGTTGTGGCACCAGCACCAGTGCCTAAGACCCAATTTTTCTGCCCCTGTCTAACAGGGGCGTGTAATTACAATTTTTGATGCAATACTTTGCAGCAGGGCTCGTTCCTGCATTCCAACTAGAGTGTCTGTGAGGGGTTGCAGTGTTGTGGCACCAGCACCAGTGCCTAAGGCCTAATTTTTCAGCTCCTGTTCAACAGGGGCATGTAATTACAATTCTTGATCTAATATTTCACAGCAGGGCCCTGTGAGGGCTTACAGTGTTTTGGCCACAGCAACACCTAAGGCCCAAATTTCTGCTGAGTATATAGGGCAGGACCCTACTTTCAAACATCTAACTTACAAACGACTCCTACTTGCAAACGGAAGGAGACAACAGGAAGTGAGATGAAATCTACCCCTAAGGAAGGGAAATTCTCTCCTGTAAGAGTTAATATGGGAAAACAATTTCTCCTTTCCACTGATGCTTTCCAATCCTTGTTCCACAAAAAAACCCAAATTTTCCAAAAACATTTTTCATTGGGACAAAAAAGTGAGGTGAAATCTTCTGAAGAGGAGGAAAGACGCAAAACAAATGTCACAGGGGTGATAACCCTTCCCTATGTTTTCCAAAAAGCTTAGAAAAGATTTTTTGGCTGGAGCTAAACACATTAAAAATGTTCAAAATTACAAACAGATTCTACTTAACAACAAACCTACAGTCCCTGTCTTGTTTGCACCGCCTGAATACTGCTGTTCAGAGTATATAGGGACCTTTCCTTATTTTAATTTGGGTGCGGGGTTCCCCTTAATATCCATACAAGACCCAAAGGGCCTGGTAATGGACTGGGGGGTACCCATGCCGTTTGTCTCACTGATTTTCATCCATATTGCCATGACCCGACACGACATTAAACCTGCAAGCAGTTTTAAATGAGATTTTTTCCTTTGAAAATGACATTTGGTGCAGGGACTGTTCTAAACATGGGAAACACGCGTCACTTTACAGGCATACTATAGACACCCCCCAGGTACGATATTTAAAGGAATATTTCACTTTTTTTTTTTTACTTTAAGCATCATTAAAATCACTGCTCCCGAAAAAACGGCCGTTTTTAAAAGTTTTTTTTGCATTGATACATGTCCCCTGGGGTAGGACCCGGGTCCCCAAACCCTTTTTAGGACAATACCATGCAAATTAGCCTTTAAAATGAGCACTTTTGATTTCGAACGTTCGAGTCCCATAGACGTCAATGGGGTTCTAACGTTCGTGCGAACTTGCGGTCCGTTCGCGGGTTCTGGTGCGAACCGAACCGGGGGGTGTTCGGCTCATCCCTACTGGCCACCAATGTAATAGGGGTTTACACTGACCACTAATGTAATGGGGGTTTACACTGACCACTTAATGACCACAGTTGTAGGTAGGACTTTCAAGCATGCCCCTTTACCTCCCCAGTGGGCAGCATTAAGTATAAGTGGTGGTGGATATGACCTCAGGGGGGCATGATATACATATGAATACCACCTCTATTTACATATGAATGCTGCTGGCCTCCGCCGCTAATTACATATCAATATCAGTATGTAAACACAGGGTCTGCAGGTGAGTCATCTGTACACAACAATAGGGCAGAGCTGAGCAGTATTAGTAACAGAACTTCACACTGAGATATCAAGACACAGGACGGGACTAAAACCTCAAGGGAGGAGGAAATTTAAACAGGGATAGATGGCAATTATGAGGCATCTGCTTCGGGTCCCACAACAATGACAGGGCCCAGGGCAGCTGCCCCTTTTGCCCTGCCTTAAAGACGGCTCTGCACCCCTCACATTTTTGTAAATATTTTATCATATCTTTTCATGTGACGACACTGAAGAAATTACACTCAGGGTGAGTGAGTTCTGCCGGCACTGGGGAGCTACAGTTCATTGAGGGAACTATGAATGCCAACATGTACTGTGACATACTGATCAGAGCATGATCCCCTCCCTTCGGAGACTGGCTGCAGGGCAGTATTCCAACATAACGACCCCAAACACACCACCAAGATGACCACTGCCTTGCTAAAGAAGCTGAGGGTAAAGGTGATGGACCGGCCAAGCCTGTCTCCAGACCTAAACCCTATTGAGCATCTTTGGGGCATCCTCAAATGGAAGGTGGAGGAGCACAAGGTCTCTAACATCCACCAGCTGTGTGATGTCACCATGGAGGAGTGGAAGAGGACTCCAGTGACAACCTGTGAAGCTCTGGTGACCTCCATGCCCAAGAAGATTAAGGCAGTGCTGGAAAATTATGGCGGCCACACAAAATATTGATACTTTGGGCCCAATTTGGACATTTTCACTTAGGGGTGTCCTCACTTTTATTGCCAGCAGTTTAGACATTAATGGCTGTGTGTTGTTATTTTGAGGGGACAGCAAATTTACACTGTTATACAAGCTGTACACTCACTACTTTACATTGTAGCAAAGTGTCATTTCTTCAGTGTTGTCACATGAAAGGATATAATAAAATATTTACAAAAACATGAGGGGTCTACTTATTTTTGTGAGATACTGTAAATGTGCATAATATCTTCTTTGCCAACATTTTTAGGCACATTTTGGTCAAGAGTCTCACTTATTCTCTACTGGACTTTAATTCATAGCGCCCAACTGTCCCTGATTTGGAGCAATGTCCCTCTGTCCCACTTTCCTCCTCATTTGTCCATCATTTTGGTCTGATCTTTATACAGTAGTTGGATATAAAATATTTTTATTTATCTTTTAAAAAGTGTCTCCCAGTGCTAAACTTTTCATCCAATTTCTAAATTGCTGCATTTGCAAATATTAAAAGCCAATATAAAGGAATAGTAGTGTTAAAAAAAAAAAAACACTTGTGCACTTTTTTTTTCATTAATTCTCCTTTAAGGGGTACATCGCTGGGTAGGAAGGGCAGCTGCAGCGATGGCTGAGATATTTTTTTAGGGCTGGTGATTCCCTTCAATGTAAAAGTAATCCTAGCGGCTATGGAGATTAGGGATGGGCTAAACAGACCCATGTTAGGTTCGCGCCAGAATGTTCGAACATCGCAAAGGTTTGGACCCGAATGACAAACCCCATTAAAGTCAATGGGACACGAACATCAAAAATGAAAAGTGCCCATTTTGAAGGCTTATATGCAAGTAATTAGGCATACAATGGTTATAGGGGTCAGGGTCCTGGTTTATTTTTAAAGTGAAAGCCTAAAAATGAAAAATTCCTTCCAATATAGTGCCCAGGGGGTCCGCTTAGTCTACCTGTAAGGTGGCGCATCTGTACCATGTCTAGAATCTGCTGCAGCAATAAGTGCATTTATAAAGCCCAAAAAAATGAAATTTTCCCTGCAAGCTGCCTTTATTTTGGTCAGCAACAGCTGAGGAGCCACTGTGTATGATGAGGCCACAATGTAGTGCACTGGGAACAAGATTAGAGATTTTTGGGATATATTCTGGTGTCACTTTGACATTGTATAGAGGTAACGGGTGCGTAAAAATTGGTCTTTGGGTGTCGGTGGTGCCTTCCTACCGTAACCCTATAGAGGTAATCTTGATGAAAGCAAGAATTGGCCTTGCTGTAAAAAATTGCAATTATATGCACCTGTCAAACAGGTGCAGAAAAATTACTCTTTGGGTGTCAGGGGCGTCTTCCCACTGTAACCCTATAGAGGTGCTCTTGATGAAGGCAAAAAAAATTGCAATGATATGCACCTTTCAAACAGGTGTTGAAAAATTGGTCTTTGGGTGTTAATTGTGCCCATGAAACCTATACACACATCCCAAAAAGACTTAATCAGTGACATCAGCATCAGGGGCTTCATAGCTGGTAATCCAGGACTGATTCATTTTTATAAAAGTCAAGCGGTCCACGGAGTCTGTGGACAGATGTGTTCTATGATCAGTAACAAAACCTCCTGCAGCACTGAATGCCCATTCTGAAAGCACGCTGGATGCAGGGCAGCCCAACAACTCAATAGCATACTGGGCAAGTTCTGACCAGCGGTCTGTTCTCATGACCCAGTAAGCCAGTGGATCATCAGCTGGCAAGCTCTCCATCTCTGTTTTGGCCCCGAGGTAATCGTCCACCATGTGATGCAGACGCTGCTGATGGGATGTGGAAACTGGCAGCCCTGGGCGGCGAGGTCTAAAAAAATTCCGAAATGCCTCACTTAGGCAGACACCTTCTCCAACGCTCCTCTCTTGACCAACAGAAGACTCAAAACGACGTTTTCCACGACATTGTAACCTACTGGAGTCAGGCAAAAAGTTCAATAAAATCCTCTTTAACGTGTCCTCAAGAGATTTTATCTTCTGCATAAAGAACTATATGGCATTAAACTGGCAGTAACGCACACAGAACTATATGGCATTAAACTGGCAGTAACGCGCACAGAACGATATGGCGTTAAACTGGCAGTAACGCACACAGAAGTAAATGGTGTTAACCTGGCAGTAATGCAATCAAATAGATGGTGTTCATCCGTCACTACACAGACACTATCTGAACTGTCCCTACTCTAGCTATACACTAATGTCAAGATTACTGACAAGTTCTCACTACACTACAGTGAAACTATCTGAGCTGTCCCTACTCTAGCTGCACACTATGAAAAGCTGAATGATGGTTCTCCTCATTATACTCACACTATCCCTAGACTGACACTAAACTAATATTCTACACTGACAATTGAAGCAGAATAGCACAGTATAGCACACTAACTAACTAATAGCACTGAACAGAGCCCTGTTCTATCTCTCTCCATGCCGAAATCACACTGAAAATGTCTGCCATTGAAAGAATACTTTTCTACTGTGGGGCGGGAATGAGTGACGATTGGATAAAGTAATCATGACAATGTCCAATCATGACTCTGACAGTGCTCTGTGCCCTGATTGGCTGAAGCTTTCACTGCTTCAGCCAATCAGGGCTTGCAATGCACTGTTCAGTGCCGCAATGCATTGTGGTTGGTTTGGGGGGGCGAACAGACGGTCGAACGATCCATTTGTTCCACTGTTCGCCGAACGTTTGAACAGCGAAAGTTCGGCCCGAACTTATGCTCAGGCCAAATTGTTCGCCCATCCCTAGTGGAGATGCTGGAATCCTTTTACAGGTGGCAGAAGTGGTCCCAACCTCTACCGCCCCCACCTTTACCAGGCTCTCCTGTGCAATCAGAACAACAGAAAACTAATAACAGGAGCTAAGAAAAATGTTTGTTTTTTTTTTTTTCATTCTTTTTTTCGTTTGTTTAGCAAAAAATGAAAAAAATAAAAAAATAAACCCAGTGACAAATAAATATCACCAAAAGAAATCTCTATCTGTCTCAATAAAATGATAACATTTTTATTTGGGTACAGTGTTGCATGACCGTGCAATAGTCATTCAAAGGGTGACAGCGCTAGAAACTGAAAATTGGCCTGGGCAGGAAGGTGCCCGGTATTGAAGTGGTTAACCACTTGCCAACTTTCACTTTCTTCCTGCCCAGGCTAATTTTCAGCTCTCAGAGCTGTTGCACTTTAAATGACAATTGCGCAGTCATGCAACACTGTACCAAAACAAAATTGTTATAATTTTTTTTTACACAAAATGGAGCTTTCTTTTGGTGGTATTTAATCACCACTGGGGTTTTTTATTTTTTGTTAAATAAACGAATAAAGACCGAAAACTTTGAAAAACTAAAACTTTTTCATAGTTTGTTATAACATTTTGTAAATGGGTAATTTTTCTCCTTCACTGCTGTGTGCTGAAGTTGCTGCATTGATTGGCACTGATAGACTGCGCTGATGGGTACTGATGAGGTGGCACTGGTGGGCACAGATGAAGAGGCAATGGTAGGCCACACTAATAGGCGGCACTGATATGTGGCACTGATGCGCAGTGATAGGCGGCACTGATAGGTGACATTGATGGGCACTAGTAGGTGACACTGATGGGCACTGGTAGGCGGCACTGATGGGAATTGGTAGGCTGCACTGATGGGCACTGATAGGCCACACTAATGGGCACCGGTAGGCCGCATTGATGGGCACTGGTAGGCTGCACTGATAGGTGACATTGATGAGAAGACACTGGTGGGCACTGATTGTCAGCAGTGGTGGGCGTACTTTTGCAGAAGCCGATTATCGGCTCTTTTCTCCTCTCCTCCACATGCTGTCAGTATATGGATGGCAGCATCCCAGAACTGGACGACTACGCTGTAGCTGTCATTCGGCTATAGCGCAGTCAGCAAGTGGTTAAAAGCCCCTTCAAGCTTGTACCCTTTTATGCTCTACTACAGAGTAATACTACATGTGCACTATTTTGCACACTAAAATGCCTTTTGTTAAGGTAGCCCATTTGTTTGTCAACGATCCTCAGTAGCCAAAACATTGTGTTGTTGCTCATTGTTTTCGTGCACTGAGGTCTCTAGCTAGATGAACAGCACCATAATGCATTGTACGGACTGCTGTACATTAGTGTGCATTGTGGTAATGTACAATTATTTATGCCCCCACTGAGGTCTGAAGGGGGTCTAGTTGTTCTGGTATGGGGGTGTATAGTCTCTCTTGGATGTCCTACTTTGTACATATGCCATGTCTGTCCACCTTGTATGATTTGTGGTTTCTAAGCTCTACCTCTGTAAATACAATGAAACGTTCCCATGTGTTATCAACTCGTTCTGGGAAAAGTCTTTAGATTCAGTGTAATCATGTTTAAGGAGGGGAGGGGTGATTGGATTTCAGAGTTGATTGTGTTTCCAGCAGTTGTGAGAGTCGTAAAAATGAAGTTCAGCTCTCGGGAAACATCTGCTGCTGCCAACAAAGAGCAGGAGCGAGACGCCAACATGCGTACGTGCAGGGCTGTCTCAACAACACTATGGGCCCTTGGGGTAAGTAATGCACTGGGGCCCCTACCAGCCTGCCCCAATTTACACACCTATTCTCAAGACTTAGAGTATAAGCAGTTGATAGAATTAAAAATATTTATTAGTACTTTCAATAAAATCGATTTTAAACAATAAAAAAGCATTTCGTGAATCAGACT
Source organism: Lithobates clamitans (assembly GCA_037952925.1). NCBI lineage: Eukaryota > Metazoa > Chordata > Amphibia > Anura > Ranidae > Lithobates > Lithobates clamitans. The sequence continues at coordinate 143,733 of JBBGZY010002781.1, read as the reverse complement.
AATTAACGCAAAAGTACAGGGGTGGAGGCAGATGAGCACAGTACAGGTGTGGAGGCAGAAGGGCACAGTACAGGGGTGGAGGCAGAAGGGCACAGTACAGGGCTGAAGGCAGAAGGGCACAGTACAGGGGTGAAGGCAGAAGAGCACAGTACAGGGGTGGAGGCAGAAGGGCACAGTACAGGGCTGAAGGCAGAAGGGCACAGTACAGGAGTGGAGGCAGAAGGGCACAGTACAGGAGTAGAGGCAGAAGAGCACAATACAGGAGTGGAGGCAGAAGAGCACAGTACAGGGCTGAAGGCAGAAGAGCACAGTACAGGGGTGGAGGCAGAAGGGCACAGTACAGGGGTGGAGGCAGAAGGGCACAGTACAGGGGTGGAGGCAGAAGGGCACAGTACAGGGGTGGAGGCAGAAGGGCACAGTACAGGGGTGGAGGCAGAAGAGCACAGTACAGGGGTGGAGGCAGAAGAGCACAGTACAGGGGTGGAGGCAGAAGGGCACAGTACAGGGCTGAAGGCAGAAGGGCACAGTACAGGAGTGGAGGCAGAAGGGCACAGTACAGGAGTGGAGGCAGAAGGGCACAGTACAGGAGTGGAGGCAGAAGGGCACAGTACAGGAGTGGAGGCAGAAGAGCACAGTACAGGGGTGGAGGCAGAAGAGCACAGTACAGGGGTGGAGTCAGAAGAGCACAGTACAGGGGACAGAGGGCACAATGGGAGTACAGAGGACACTATGTGGGGGGGTGCAGGGGACAGACGACACTACTATGGGGGGTACAGGGGACAGAGGATACTACAATGGGGTGCAAGGGACAGAGGACACTACAGTGGGGAGTGCATTGCTGGGCACTGGTGAGGCTGCATTGCTGGGCACTGGTGAGGCTGCATTGCTGGGCACTGGTGAGGCTGCATAGATGGGCACAGCTGGGTCCTGCATTCTTTATGTAGCACACTCCTGAGCCCTAGGACTCTCTGGGGACCCTGGTGTAAGGAATGGACTCTCTGGGGACCCTGATGTAAGGAATGGACTCTCTGGGGACCCTGATGTAAGGAATGGACTCTCTGGGGACCCTGATGTAAGGAACGGGGTCTCTGGGGACCCTGATGTAAGGAACGGGGTCTCTGGGGACCCTAATGTAAGAGTGGCTCTCTGGGGACCCTGATGTAATAAGGGGGGCTCTGGGGACCCTGACGTACAGTCAGGTCCATGAATATTGGGACATCGACACAATTCTAATCTTTTTGGCTCTATACACCACCACAATGGATTTGAAATGAACAAGATGTGCTTTAACTGCAGACTTTCAGCTTGAATTTGAGGGTATTTACATCCAAGTCAGGTGAGCGGTGTAGGAATTACAACAGTTTGTATATGTGCCTCCCACTTTTTAGGGGCCAAAAGTAATGGGACAATTGGCTGCTCAGCTGTTCCATGGCCAGGTGTGTGTGTTACTCCCTCATTATCCCATTTACAAGGAGCAGATAAAAGGTTCAGAGTTCATTTCAAGTGTGCTATTTGCATTTGGAATCTGTTGCTGTCAACTCTCAATATGAGATCCAAAGAGCTGTCACTATCAGTAAAGCAAGCCATCATTGGGCTGAAAAAACAAAACAAACCCATCAAAGAGATAGCAAAAACATTAGGTGTGGCCAAATCAACTGTTTGGAACATCCTTAAAAAGAAAGAACGCACCAATGAGCTCAGCAACACCAAAAGACCCGGAAGACCACGGAAAACAACTGTGGTGGATGACCGAAGAATTCTTTCCCTGGTGAAGAAAACACCCTTCACAACAGTTGGCCAGATCAAGAACACTCTCCAGGAGGTAGGTGTATGTGTGTCAAAGTCAACAATCAAAAGAAGACTTCACCAGAGTGAATACAGAGGGTTCACCACAAGATGTAAACCATTGGTGAGCCTCAAAAACAGGAAGGCCAGATTAGAGTTTGCCAAACAACATCTATAAAAGCCTTCACAGTTCTGGAACAACATCCTATGGACATATGAGACCAAGATCAACTTGTACAAGAGTGATGGGAAGAGAAGAGTATGGAGAAGGAAAGGAACGGCTCATGATACAAAGCATACCACCTCATCAGTGAAGCATGGTGGTGGTAGTGTCATGACGTGGGCATGTATGGCTGCCAATGGAACTGGTTCTCTTGTATTTATTGATGATGTGACTGCTGACATAAGCAGCAGGATGAATTCTGAAGTGTTTCGGGCAATATTATCTGCTCATATTCAGCAAAATGCTTCAGAACTCATTGGACGGCGCTTCACAGTGCAGATGGACAATGACCAAAAGCATACTGCAAAAGCAACCAAAGAGTTTTTTAAGGGAAAGAAGTGGAATGTTATGCAATGGCCAAGTCAATCACCTGACCTGAATCAGATTGAGCATGCATTTCACTTGCTGAAGACAAAACTGAAGGGAAAATGCCCCAAGAACAAGCAGGAACTGAAGACAGTTGCAGTAGAGGCCTGGCAGAGCATCACCAGGGATGAAACCCAGCGTCTGGTGATGTCTATGTGTTCCACACTTCAGGCTGTAATTGACTGCAAAGGATTTGCAACCAAGTATTAAAAAGTGAAAGTTTGATGGATGATTGTTAATCTGTCCCATTACTTTTGGTCCCTTAAAAAGTGGGAGGCACATATACAAACTGTTGTAATTCCTACACCATTCACCTGATTTGGATGTAAATACCCTCAAATTAAAGCTGAAAGTCTGCATTTAAAGCACATCTTGTTTGTTGCATTTCAAATCCATTGTGGTGGTGTATAGAGCCAAAAAGATTAGAATTGTGTCGATGTCCCAATATTTATGGACCTGACTAAGTAGGGAGGCCCTCTTTAGGGACCCCAATGTAAGGGAGGGGGGCTATCTGGGGACCCTGATGTAATGAGGTGGCCTTTGGGGACCCTGATGTAAGGGGAATCCGCACTCAGATATGTAACGATATGTATATTATATATACATACATATATACACACACCCCACCCCCTCTGACGTCACGGGGAAAGCCAAAGGGAATTCCCCTGTCAAGTCCCTGTGCATCAGAGGGGGGAGGGGTCACCGGGTGGCCCCGCCCTCTGTTATTTAAGAAGTGTCAGAAGAAGAGAAGCGTCACACAGCGGGAGCCTCCCATGGATGCGGAGCGGCCCAAGAACGAAGCGGGGAAGAAGACGCCGCAGAGGAAGATGCCAGACGAGAACACCGGAGCAAGAAGTAGAGGATTGGAGGAAGAAACCAAAGGAGGAAGGAAGGAAGAAGGAAGAAGACCCGAAGAAGATGGAAAGAAGACTTTAAATAAAGGAATTGTCAAAAACTGTCTCTTGTCATTTTTAAAATTTTTGACACTTTTTTTGTGAAATGGTAGGGGTACTTTTGTACCCCATTACCATTTCACACAGGGGGGGTGGGGTCTGGGGGTCCCCTTGTTAAAGGGGGCTTCCAGATTCCAAAAAGCCCCCCGCCCGCAGACCCCCACAACCACCGGCCAAGGGTTGTGGGGATGAGGCCCTTGTCCTCATCAACATGGGGACAAGGTGCTTTGGGAGGCTACTTCAAAGCACCCTCCCAATGTTAAGGGCATGTGGCCTGGTACGGTTCAGGAGGGGGGGGGCGCTCTCTCGTCCCCCCTCTTTTCCTGCGGCCTACCAGGTTGCGTGCTCGGAATAAGGGTCTGTTATGGATTTTTGGGGGACCCCACGCCAATTTTTTTTAAATTTTGGTTCGGGGTTCCCCTGTGGGGAAATCCCATGCCGTTTTTATCAATGAACTTATAAGTATTGTCGGACCGGCAATTCATTAATAGCCGCGAGTAGTTTTAAATGACTTTTTTTCCTTTTGAAATGTCATTTTGCTGTCAGACTGTTCTAAACACGGGAAACATGCGCCCCTTTACAGGCATACTATAGACACCCCCCAGATACGAAATTTAAAGGGATATTACACTTTTATTATTTCACTTTAAGCATTATTAAAATCACTGCTCCCGAAAAAACAGCCGTTTTTAAAACTTTTTTTTGCATTGATACATGTCCCCTGGGGCAGGACCCGGGTCCCCAAACTCTTTTTATGACAATACCATGAATATAAGCCTTTAAAATTAGCACTTTTGATTATTCATGTTCGAGTCCCATAGACTTTAATGGTGTTCGCGCGTTCAAATGAATTTTTTGCCTGTTCGCATGTTCTGGTGCGAACCGAACAGGGGGGTGTTCGGCTCATCCCTAGTACTGAGTGTACAGCTTGTATAACAGTGTAAATTTGCTGTCCCCTCAAAATAACTCAACACACAGCCATTAATGTCTAAACCGCTGGCAACAAAAGTGAGTACACCCCTTAAGTGAAAATGTCCAAATTGGGCCCAAAGTGTCAATATTTTGTGTGGCCACCATTATTTTCCAGCACTGCCTTAACCCTCTTGGGCATGTAGTTCACCAGAGCTTCACAGGTTGCCACTGGAGTCCTCTTCCACTCCTCCATGACAACATCACAGAGCTGGTGGATGTTGGAGACCTTGCGCTCCTCCACCTTCCGTTTGAGGATGCCCCACAGATGCTCAATAGGGTTTAGGTCTTGAGACATGCTTGGCCAGTCCATCACCTTTACCTTTTTATATGAAAAGATATAATTAAATATTCACAAATATGTGAGGGGTGTACTCACTTTTGTGAGATACTGTAGGACGGAAGTTGTCCCCCCATCTGTTTTTTTTTGTCAAGTTGGATATGCTACAAATTCCTCTACCCCATCCAAGTTGTTACACATAGCTCCCAACTGTCCCTGATTTCGAGGGACTGTCCCTGATTTGGAGCAATGTCCTTCTCTCCCTCTTTACTTCTCATTTCTCCCTCATTTTGGTCTGATCATCATAGTTGTATATAAAATGCACTTTTTATCTTTCAAAAAGTGTTTCCCAGTACTAAACCTTTTATCCAGTTTCTAAATTGCTGCATTTGTACATTTTAAGAGCCAATATAAAGGAATAGTAGTGGTAAAAAAAAGTCCTTGTGGATTTTTTTGGTTAATTTTCCTTTAAGGGGATGTGGCAGGGGGCGTGTCCTATGCCTACATGCGTTTGTTAGTAGGTGTTCCTTATTCTCATATCAAAGTGTTGAGAGGTATGGGTACCCCCTAAAAAAAAAAACAACAAAAACAAAGCCAAGGGACTTCCTTCTTGTGTCTGGGTGCAAGTGGAAAATGCATGTTGCCTGGCTGTGCAGGAAGAGGGGAGCCAGTTTACCAGCAGCTCTACGTTGTCTAAGTTTATTGAAATGTCTGCATTTTCCAGCACACACCAACGCAGTACAAAATGCCAGGAGATGAGGCAAATGGCCCCGTCTGTGCGTTGGGAATTGCGTTGGGTGACACTGCTGGCATGAACAGCCCCCCTAAACGATCGGAAGGAGAGATGAAGAAAGTTCTTAGTTTGCGGGACCGGCGGTTGAGCAATCTCCAGAATGTTTTGGATAATTAGAGTCTTTCCACCGGTTGTGAAATCTTGGCTCACGTTGTCGCCTTTTGAAGGAAACAATTAATTTATTTGTCCCAGACAGCGTGTGGATGTGAGCCTGACGCGGCGGTTCCCATCCATCTAATGAAGGAGGTAATAATCGCACGCCCCCGCAGTCACACACGCCGCCAGACAGCTGAGCAGACGCAAAACGGAAAGCCGGGCCCTGTGTGGGCGGACAGCCCCCCCCCCCCTGCCTTCTAGGGACGCGTCTCTCCAAATGTCACATGAAACACCATCTCTATTCCTTCTCATTTTACATCTGATGTGTGTGTGTTCCCCACCTCGCCGGGGACTCTGCGCTAGACTTCCACCCAGCCACGCGGGAGATCGCTCTTTACCTTTCGATCTTTTTATTGATTTTTCAGAATATAAAGAAGAAGGAAAGGGATACATCACACACATCAGAAAAGGGCTGAATAATTTTCATAATCGTATGGGTTTGATGAGATATGTGAAAAACAAAATGTGTGCTGCACTCGCAGTGCCTTTCATTTGTCAATAGGAGCCCAAACATGGGAGGAGATACTTGAGAAACCGGAAGTGATGGAGCGGAACCCGCCAATCACACACCGCAGCAGGGAACACGGCTATAGAGGGCGCAGAGGACTTTCAAAAGGAAGCCAATAGAGCTTCTTGTTTGCAATCACATGATTTTATGATGAGTAGCATTGGGGGGGGGGGGTGTTCTGCCGAATAAGTTCCGATCGGCGGATAAGTTCCTCAGTGTACTGCGCATGCGCAGTACGATCCGGCGGAAATAGCCGAAGCGGAACAGCTGAAAATCAGCTGTACACGGCGGCTGTAAGAGGGCCCCTCGCGGGCTCGCTTCGCTCGCCACGCTTCGGGCACGGCCTCGCTGCGCTCGGCACTTTTAGATTCCCCCTCCAGGTCCACTTGGATGGTGGGGAAGGAATCTGGACCCAGAGCGCAGGCGCCGTGTACAGCCGATTGTGGATTTTGAGCTTCGGCTATCTCCGCCGGCTGACAGCAGTTGGTACTGCGCAGGCGCTGCGCCTGCGCAGTACAGGGGAGGAACTTATCCGCCGAGGGAACTTTCTCGGCAAGACAGGGGCACGCTTCTGCGCCCCCTATGGGTGAGCCGCCACTGGGTTTGTCGTGGAAATTTTATGAAGATGTATTTAATATGTATTGTCCCAGTGTCTCCCAGTGTTAGTTCTCCCGCAAACCTGCTCTAAAGAGCTGACTGGGGCAGACTGACGCTGGTTGAGATCCGTTAGGTAGTGGAAAACTTATTGTTGTTTGGAGAGAGGTGTTTGCGGAGTGAGGATATGTCTGCCAACGAAGGGCCCCTGTGCGATGCACAGAACGATCTTCTGGGGGGGATGTGTTCGCTCTGCAAACGCATTACCGGTTTAGCGGATGTGCGCTCTTGTCACCCCTGAATGCATGATCAATATATTTGAGGTGCCATGACGTACACCTGCAGATAAGCTGGTAGTCATAAACGGTAGTCATTGTTTTGTATTGGTTGTTTAAATTCATTTTTCCTGTGTTGACATTCACATCCTGTGTTGTGACATCCTTATTTGGACATATCCTGTGTTGTCATATCCATATTTGGACATATCCTGTGAGGTCACATCCTGTGTTGTCATATCCTTATTTGGACATATCCTTATTTGGACATATCCTGTGAGGTCACATTCTGTGTTGTCATATCCTTATTTGGTCACATCCTGTGTTGTGACATCCTTATTTGGACATATCCTGGACATATCCTGTGAGGTCACATCCTGTGTTGTGACATCCTTATTTGGACATATCCTGTGAGGTCACATCCTGTGTTGTCACATCCTTATTTGGTCATATCCTGTGAGGTCACATCCTGCGTAGGAGGCGATTGGCTGTTGGAGCCAGGACCTCCTATTTGTGATTTCTTTTGTTGTCTTTGAATAAAAGAAGCAGTGAACTGCTGAGCTGCAGTGATGCTGAGATGAGGATGTAAGAATGTGGTAATGTCTGTTTACTGGGGAAAGGGAGTTATTTAAAGGTGCATTATACCATTATGGTGGAAGGGCGCTTATTAGCGCAAGAGTATAGTGGAATATCCACGACCGGTTGCACTGCACAGGATCACCATCTGAAGACTCATGAGTGTATATTACACACACTTTTTATTCTTCTACATGTGAGTGCCCAATTATCTTTTTATTCATAAAAATACTACTCACTTAAATGGAACCCTCTAGGGTTTTTTTTTGTGTTACATGCCAATATGGTTTGGGTTACAAGGAAGGTTAGACTTCAAAGGTTAGGGTTGGGTTTACAGGTATTTGTGGGGGTGGTATGGGGGGGGAATTAGTGTGAGAGTTACAGGAAGGATTAGTATTAGGATTACAGGAAGGGTTCATTTTAGGATTACAAGTAGCATTAGGGTTAGGGTTACGTGGCAGAACAATAGTAGGATTATTGGAGGGTTAGAATGTAAATTACAAGAAGGATTAGTGTTAGCATTACAGGGAGAGTTTGTTTTAGGATTAAAAGGACCATTAGGGTTAGGGCTACATGACAGATTAGTATTAGGGATTATAGGAGGGTTGATGTAAGATTCAGGGTTGAGTTTACAGGTAGTTTTAGGGTTGGTATTGCAGGAGGGTTATTGTACAAGTTACAGGAAAGAAAAATGTTAGGATTACAGGGAGGATTAGTGTTAGGATTAAAGGGAGGATTAGTGTTAGGATTAAAGGGAGGATTAGTGTTGGGATTACAGAGAGGATTAGTGTTAGGATTACAGGGAGGATTAGTGTTAGGATTAAAGGGAGGATTAGTGTTAGGATTAAAGGGAGGATTAGTGTTAGGATTAAAGGGAGGATTAGTGTTGGGATTACAGAGAGGATTAGTGTTAGGATTACAGGGAGGATTAGTGTTAGGATTACAGGAAGGATTAGTGTTAGGATTACAGGAAGGATTAGTGTTAGGATTACAGGGAGGATTAGTGTTAGGATTACAGGGAGGATTAGTGTTAGGATTACAGGAAGGATTAGTGTTAGGTTTACAGAGAGGATTGGTGTTAGGATTACAGGGAGAGTTTGTTTTAGGATTAAAAGGACCATTAGGGTTAGGGCTACATGACAGATTAGTATTAGGGATTATAGGAGGGTTGATGTAAGATTCAGGGTTGAGTTTACAGGTAGTTTTAGGGTTGGTATTGCAGGAGGGTTATTGTACAAGTTACAGGAAAGAAAAATGTTAGGATTACAGGGAGGATTAGTGTTAGGATTAAAGGGAGGATTAGTGTTAGGATTAAAGGGAGGATTAGTGTTGGGATTACAGAGAGGATTAGTGTTAGGATTAAAGGGAGGATTAGTGTTAGGATTAAAGGGAGGATTAGTGTTGGGATTACAGGGAGGATTAGTGTTAGGATTACAGGGAGGATTAGTGTTAGGATTACAGGAAGGATTAGTGTTAGGATTACAGGGAGGATTAGTGTTAGGATTACAGGGAGGATTAGTGTTAGGATTACAGGAAGGATTAGTGTTAGGTTTACAGAGAGGATTGGTGTTAGGATTACAGGGAGAGTTTGTTTTAGGATTAAAAGGACCATTAGGGTTAGGGCTACATGACAGATTAGTATTAGGGATTATAGGAGGGTTGATGTAAGATTCAGGGTTGAGTTTACATGTAGTTTTAGGGTTGGTATTGGAGGAGGGTTATTGTACAAGTTACAGGAAGGAAAAATGTTAGGATTGCAGGGAGGATTAATGTTAGGATTACAAGAAGGAATATTGTTAGGATTACAGGGAGGATTAGTGTTAGAGTTAAAGGGAGGATTAGTGTTAGGATTACAGGAAGGATTAGTGTTAGGATTACAGGGAGGATTAGTGTTAGGATTACAGGAAGGATTAGTGTTAGGATTACAGGGAGGATTAGTGTTAGGATTACAGGGAGGATTAATGTTAGGATTACAGGGAGGATTCGTGTTAGGATTACAAGAAGGAATATTGTTAGGATTACAGGGAGGATTAGTGTTAGGATTACAGGGAGGATTAGTGTTAGGATTACAGGGAGGATTAGTGTTGGGATTACAGGGAGGATTAGTGTTAGGATTACAGGGAGGATTAGTGTTAGGATTACAGGGAGGATTAATGTTAGGATTACAGGGAGGATTAATGTTAGGATTACAGGGAGGATTAGTGTTAGGATTACAGGAAGGATTAGTGTTAGGATTACAGGGAGGATTAGTGTTAGGATTACAGGGAGGATTAATGTTAGGATTACAGGGAGGATTCGTGTTAGGATTACAAGAAGGAATATTGTTAGGATTACAGGGAGGATTAGTGTTAGGATTACAGGGAGGATTAGTGTTAGGATTACAGGGAGGATTAGTGTTAGGATTACAGGGAGGATTAATGTTAGGATTACAGGAAAGATTAGTGTTAGGATTACAGGAAGGATTAGTGTTAGGATTACAGGGAGGATTAGTGTTAGGATTACAAGAAGGAATATTGTTAGGATTACAGGGAGGATTAGTGTTAGAGTTAAAGGGAGGATTAGTGTTAGGATTACAGGGAGGATTAGTGTTAGAGTTAAAGGGAGGATTAGTGTTAGGATTACAGGAAGGATTAGTGTTAGGATTACAGGGAGGATTAGTGTTAGGATTACAGGAAGGATTAGTGTTAGGATTACAGGGAGGATTAGTGTTAGGATTACAGGGAGGATTAATGTTAGGATTACAGGGAGGATTCGTGTTAGGATTACAAGAAGGAATATTGTTAGGATTACAGGGAGGATTAGTGTTAGGATTACAGGGAGGATTAGTGTTAGGATTACAGGGAGGATTAGTGTTGGGATTACAGGGAGGATTAGTGTTAGGATTACAGGGAGGATTAGTGTTAGGATTACAGGGAGGATTAATGTTAGGATTACAGGGAGGATTAATGTTAGGATTACAGGGAGGATTAGTGTTAGGATTACAGGAAGGATTAGTGTTAGGATTACAGGGAGGATTAGTGTTAGGATTACAGGGAGGATTAATGTTAGGATTACAGGGAGGATTCGTGTTAGGATTACAAGAAGGAATATTGTTAGGATTACAGGGAGGATTAGTGTTAGGATTACAGGGAGGATTAGTGTTAGGATTACAGGGAGGATTAGTGTTAGGATTACAGGGAGGATTAATGTTAGGATTACAGGAAAGATTAGTGTTAGGATTACAGGAAGGATTAGTGTTAGGATTACAGGGAGGATTAGTGTTAGGATTACAGGGAGGATTAGTGTTAGGATTACAGGGAGGATTAGTGTTAGGATTACAGGGAGGATTAGTGTTAGGATTACAGGGAGGATTAATGTTAGGATTACAGGAAAGATTAGTGTTAGGATTACAGGGAGGATTAGTGTTAGGATTACAGGGAGGATTAGTGTTAGGATTACAAGAAGGAATATTGTTAGGATTGCAGGAAGGATTAGTGTTAGGATTACAGGAAGGATTAGTGTTAGGATTGCAGGAAGGATTAGTGTTAGGGTGTTAGGGTTGCAGGAAGGATTAGTGTTAGGGTTGCAGGAAGGATTAGTGTTAGGATTGCAGGAAGGATTAGTGTTAGGGTGTTAGGGTTGCAGGAAGGATTAGTGTTAGGGTTGCAGGAAGGATTAGTGTTAGGATTGCAGGAAGGATTAGTGTTAGGGTGTTAGGGTTGCAGGAAGGATTAGTGTTAGGGTTGCAGGAAGGATTAGTGTTAGGGTTGCAGGAAGGATTAGTGTTAGGATTGAAGGAAGGATTAGTGTTAGGATTACAGGGAGGGTTAGTTTCAGGATTAAAAGGAGCATTAGGGTTTTGGTTATGTAGTGGGTTTATTTTAGGATCATAGGAGGGTTTGAGTGAGGTTTAGCTTGTTGTGGAAATTTTATTAAGATGTACCGTATTTAATATGTATTGTCCCAGTGTCTCCCAGTGTTAGTTCTCCCGCAGCCCGATCTAAAGAGCGGACCGGGGCAGACTGATGCCAGTTGAGACCCATTTTGGTAGTGGAAAGCTTCCTGAGGATGCAGAGAAGTGTTTGCAGAGTAGGGGATATGTCGGCCAGCGAAGGGCCCCTGTGTGATGCACAGACGATCATCTGTGGGGGATGTGTTCACTCTGCAAAGACATTATCGGGGGGATGCGCGCTTTTATTTTTCTGTGTGTCTGATCAGCACATAGGGGGACCATGGCGTGCCCCTGCAGATATTCTCCCATCCACAGAAATGGTAGTATAATCCGGGTATGGGATGTTCTCTGAACAATGCAGAATAAGGATTCACACCAACGGTAAAAACAGGAGTCTTGGGTGCATTGACCATTGACAGCGTCCATGATTCCAAGAGCAGTCATGCGGCTTTCTTTGTCTAGCTGAAGATGATGGCTTACAGAGACAGGGGGAGGGAAATCATACACACTGCCCCCGCCCAGACACATCCATAAGACTCCCCTAGTCATTGTTCAATGGTTGAGATTTGTATAACTCCTCCTGTTTGAAGGAATCCCTGTGCTTGATTGGCCGATTGTGACATCATCAAGCTATATTGTTAAGTACTCTAAATAAACAGAACAGAGAGGCTCCAGGGGCAGTTGAGCTGTGGAGCTGAGGATGGTGGTCATGTCTGTGTTACTTGGTAAGATACGGGAAACAGGGTTGTACTAAGATGCATTATACCAAGAGGCTGAAAGTGACATGGATTACGCGCAGCATATAGCGAAATTTCCACATGGGTAAGTGTTATGCCCCGTACACACAAGTGGATTTTCCGTCTGAAAAATTTGGACGGTTTTTCCGACGGAATTCCGCTCAAGCTTGCCTTCCATACACACGGTCACACAAAAGTTCTATGAACTTTTGACCATCAAGAACGTGGTGACGACCAACACTACGATGAGCCGAGAAAATGAAGTTCAATGCTTCCGAGCATGCGTCGAATTGTTTCCGAGCATGCGTAGGAATTTTGCGCGTCGGAATTTGTCCGACTGTGTGTACGCTCCATCGGACAATTGTTATCGGACTTTCTGCCAACAAATGTTGACTAGCATGTTCTCAAATTTTCCGCCGACAAATGTGTGTTGTCGGACTTTCCGATCGTGTGTACACAAGTCCGTCGGACAAAAGTCCAAAGTACAAACACGCATGATCGGAATCAAGGACAAGCCGGAAGCACTCGGCCTTGTAAAACTAGCGATTGTACGGCACTACGTTCGTAATTGTTGGCCAACATTTGTGTGACCGTGTGTATGCAAGACAAGTTGGAGCCAACACCCTTCAAACAAAATTCCACGGTTTTGTTGTTGGAATGTGCAATCGTGTGTACGCGGCATTAGAGTTATGCCCCGTACACACGATCGGACATTCCGACAACAAAATCCATGAATTTTTTCTGACGGATGTTGGCTCAAACTTGTCTTCCATACACACGGTCACGAAAAAATCTTGTTGGAAATTCCGAACATCAAGAACGCGGTGACGTACAACGTGCCGAGGAAAAGGAAGTTCAATAGCCAGTGCAGCTCTTCTGCTTGATTCCGAGTATGCATTGGAATTGTGAACACCGGATCGGAATTGAAGACAACGGATTTTGTTGTTGGGAAAATTTGAGATCCAGATCTCAAATTTTGTGTGACGGAAATTCCATTGGAAAATGTCTGATTGAGCCTACCCTACACGCGGTCGGAATTTCCGAAAACACGCTCCCATCAAACATTTTCCGTCAGAAAATCCAACCGTGTGTACGCGGCATAAGGATTACAGGTAGGGCGAGTGTTATGCCGCGTACACACGGTCGGACTTTTCAGCTACAAAAGTCCGACAGCCCGTCCGACAGACTTTCGACAGACTTTCGACAGACTTTTGGCGGACTTTCAACAGACTTTCTAACGACCGGACTTGCCTACACATGATCACACCAAAGTCCGACGGATTCGTACGTGATGACGTACACCGGACTAAAATAAGGAAGTTGATAGCCAGTAGCCAATAGCTGCCCTAGCGTGGGTTTTTGTCGGTCGGACTAGCATACAGACGAGCGGATTTCTGGGTCCGATGTAAAGATTTGAAGCATGTTCCAAATCTAAAGTCCATCAGATTTGCGGCTGGAAAAGTCCTCTGAAAGTCCGGGGAAGCCCACACACGATCGGATTGTCCGCCGGATTTGGTCCGTCTGACTTTTGTAGCCGAAAAGTCCGACCGTGTGTACGCGGCATTAGGGTTATACGGCAGGTTAGTGTTAGGATTACAGGGAGAAGGATTAGTGTAGGCCATCGCTCCAAGCACCAGGAACTCCAAAGACTACCAGTGCAGAACTTGTGATGCCGGATCGTAATTGTGTTACCAGCTGACCCATCAGATTAGAGAATAGAGAAGTGAAGGGCAGGCTTGTCTTTTATTCTGCACAGAAGGTAAAGTCAGGACACGGCTGGGAAATAAAGGAGGAGAACACACAGTGGGCCCCCCCCGATGTCCCCAGAGCCTCCTTGGTGTAATAAAATAACAGGATAATTGTTCCTAATTACAAAGAAGTGTCTCCCCCCTCCGATGTGTAGTCATGGCTGCTCTCTCCGATCTTCACCGGGAAATAATATCAGAGATAATAATGAGGAACGGGACGCAGAGACCCATTACGAGACCTTAATGGAGCCCACAGAGGATCTCCTCATCCCCTTATTACTTGTAACGTACACATCGCATACACAGAATGCCAGCAACGCAAATCCTTTCCCTGTCAACATAAAACAAGCAATGCAATGGACGCATTACGGGGGCCCATTTATGAGGACTGGCAAAATTAATTACTGCTTGTTTTGGCCTATTTGTCACGCAATCTCCTAAATCTCAGAGTTGTTTTTTTTTTAACTTGGTAAAAGTTTGACTCAAGAAATTTCCTTCTGAACTAAACAAAAGATGTCAGGTTTAAAAGGAATGTATGCTAGATTTGTATATACACTATATGGTTTAGATGAGCTTGTTAAACATCCCATTCCAAATCGTATGAATTTGCCACCCCCACCTTCTTTTGCCGCGATAACATCCCCCACTCTTCTGGGAAGGCTTTCCACAATATTTTAAATGATGTCTGCAGGAATTTGTGCCCAGTTATATAAAGGCCAGTTACGGATGTTGGATCAAAAGACCTCACGTACAACGGGGATTCTAATTCATCCCAGTATGGACCCAGTATGGTTGAGTTCAGGGCTCCATGCAGGATACTTGAGTTCCTCCACACCAAACTGGTCACGCCATGTCTTTATTGAACTGGCTTCACCAAAGTGTTACCACAAAGCTGGAAGAGCACAACAGTCTACAATGTCTTTGTATGATGTAGTATTACTAGGACCCATCAGGTACTGATGTTGGATGAGAAGACCTGGCTTACCATTGGCATTCTAATTCATCCCAAAGGTGTTCAGTAGGGTTGAGGTCATGGCTCTGTGCAGGGCACTCAAGTTCCTCCACACTAAGCTGATCACGCCATGTCTTTATTGAGCTGGCTTCACCAAACTGTTACCGCAAGACTGGAAGAGCACAACGGTCTACAATGTCTTTGTATGATGTAGTATTACCAGGACCCATCAGATACTGATGTTGGATGAGAAGACCTGGCTTACCATCGGTATTCCAATTCATCCTAAAGGTGTACTGTTCAGTAGGGATGAGGTCAGGGTTCTGTGCAGGGCACTCGAGTTCCTTCACATCAAACTGGTCAAACCACGTCTTTATAGAGCTGGCTTTGTACATGGGGGGACAGTCATGTTGGAACAGTATAGGGCAGTGATGGCGATCCTTGGCACCCCAGATATTTTGGATATTTTCCCATGATGCGCATGCACTCTACAGTGTAGTTGAGCATCATGGGAAATGTAGTTCCAAAACATCTGGGGTGCCAAGGTTCGCCATCACTGGTATAGGGTCTTCAGCAAACTGTTGCCATAAGGTTGGAGGAACACAATTGCTTAAAATGTTCACATACTGTACATTTGGCCATATAGTAATACTATTATGGTCACAACTTAATAAATAAATGTGAAACAGTGCATATAAACATTTGTCATTCTGTTATGCTTGCTGCATGGCAGGTGACACAGGTTCACCCAAGACTCTAGTACCAGTTGGTTTTAACCAAATATTTACAGAGATAATACCGCTCCAGGCAAGGAAATCACTGCAGAATAACCCCCATGGTGGATGCACACCACGGCTTGCCGCCGGGAAGCAATCATATGAAGAGAAATTGGCTGTACACTGCGATATGGAAATGCTAAATCCTTTATTCCATGTGTCAAAGGAAGACAGCACAAAGACAGAGTTGCTGAAGCTATTGTTGTTAACATATCGCGGTGTACCGCCAATTTCTCTTCATATGGTTTTCACCAAAGCTACCAAAGGAAGAGATGGGCTGAAGACCCTAGTGGTCCCAGTTTGCTTCACTGCAATTGTCACCAAATCATGGCCCTCAAGATTGCACCACCAGAGGTTATGAGAACAAGGGTGTCTACAGTGTGGCGACCAGAATGCATGACCATAGACAGAAGAGTATTTAGTTCCAGGTAGGGGTTTTGGCAGAAAGCAGTATGAAGAGTAGTCAGGTCCAGTTAGGGGTCTCGGCAAGCAGCAGAGTAGTCAGGTAAAGGCAGGAATCTTGGCAGGCAGCAGGCAGAAAAGTAGGCAGGTCTGGGCCAAGGCCTTGGCAAGTGGCAGGCAGAGGAGTAATCAGGTCCAGGCAGCGATCTTAGCAGGCAGCAGACATAATAATTGTCGGTGTCATATAGTTCAACAATAGTCAGGCAGTATTGCAGGTACAGTAATTATTATAGCTCTTGCAACAAGGGGGAGCTTTTGAGAAGACACAGCACTAGCCACTTCAAAAGCTGGAACCTAAGTATCCTTCTGGTCAGAGGACACACCCAGCATCATTTTAAGGGACTCTGGAAGCCCAGGTAGGGATTCTGAGAGCACCATTGGATGTCCTGGCAGGGATTCTGCAAGAACCATTGGAAGTCCTGGCAGGGATTCTGCGAGTACCATTGGAAGTCCTGGCAGAGATTCTGCAGGTATCATTGAAAGTCCAGGCTGGCATTCTGCGAGTACCATTGGAAGTCCTGGCAGGGATTCTGCGAGTACCATTGGAAGTCCTGGCAGGGATTCTGCGAGTACCATTGGATGTCCTGGCAGGGATTCTGCGAGTACCATTGGATGTCCTGTCAGGGATTCTGCGAGTACCATTGGATGTCCTGGCAGGGATTCTGCGAGTACCATTGGATGTCCTGGCAGGGATTCTGCGAGTACCATTGGATGTCCTGGCAGGGATTCTGAAATTGTTTTAATGCATCTTTTCATGTTATGAAAGTCTTGCATACTGCAGAGCTACATATGTCAAAATTTAATTTAGACACACTGTATAAGAGAACTAGTGGAAACAATTTTTGTCAGAAGTTTCATTCAAAGTGTGGGGAAAAAACAGGCAGCTACTTCTGTGTCTTTAGCTAACCTACAATTTTCTGGGAATCCAAAAAGTTGAATCCACGTTTGAAATAAATGCAACTGGTTCACTTACCAAAGAATTAGCAATTTTACTAATTTTGGCAGACAGCAGTCAGGTACTATAAAGAAATAGGAGGTTGGGACTTTAAGTGAGGTGGCCAAATGATACCAGAGGGACAATCACAATTACGTAAAACATTTATTGATACATAATGACAAATGGACACAAATAGATTACAAAAAAGGTAATAATATCCAATCGTATAACAATCCCATCTTGCCTGTTGAATGGGGAACATAATGAGCAGCCCCCAAATGGTACAGGGTAAAACAACTGAGAAAAATTAATTCATAGCAGTAGCATGAGGTCGCAAGATAAACATTAAAGGCTTGTAGATATATGGACCTAATAAAGTCTATGATTAATATGGTGCTTGTCGTAGGCCCGACGCGTTTCGTGTATCAAACACTCTTCAGGGGCAATATAGCACCAAAGTCTAAAGGGGAAGAAAAAAGGGGACAGTATGATAAAAGACTGGGTAAGGTGCAAAAAATGCACTAGGAGCAAAAATAAAAAAAGATGAACATACAAAGGAGACTGGCAGCCACTAAGCCCCCATGGATACTCACATGTTACAGGAATGCGAACTCCAAGAGGTCCGCAAGCAGCCGGCCACCCAATAACTCAGGTCCGGGAGCTGAGGGAGGAGCTTAGAGAGAGAGAGTTATTGGGTGGCCAGCTGCTTGCGGACCTCTTGGAGTTCGCATTCCTGTAACATGTGAGTATCCATGGGGGCTTAGTGGCTGCCAGTCTCCTTTGTATGTTCATCTTTTTTTATTTTTGCTCCTAGTGCATTTTTTGCACCTTACCCAGTCTTTTATCATACTGTCCCCTTTTTTCTTCCCCTTTAGACTTTGGTGCTATATTGCCCCTGAAGAGTGTTTGATACACGAAACGCGTCGGGCCTACGACAAGCACCATATTAATCATAGACTTTATTAGGTCCATATATCTACAAGCCTTTAATGTTTATCTTGCGACCTCATGCTACTGCTATGAATTAATTTTTCTCAGTTGTTTTACCCTGTACCATTTGGGGGCTGCTCATTATGTTCCCCATTCAACAGGCAAGATAGGATTGTTATACGATTGGATATTATTACCTTTTTCGTAATCTATTTGTGTCCATTTGTCATTATGTATCAATAAATGTTTTACGTAATTGTGATTGTCCCTCTGGTCTCATTTGCCCACCTCACTTAAAGTCCCAACCTCCTATTTCTTTATACGCACAGGGATGGAGACTTAGTGTCTCATCTAAAGTCCCAATCTTTATTATTTTTATCTTATTTAGCAGTCAGGTACTAGACCTTACAGATAACAATACAGTTTTCTTATGGACCTGCCTTGTGCTTGAACAACATTCCTTCTGTAAAAAAAAAAGCTCATAATGTTAGACCAACAGCACAGTGCAAAGCCTTAGAAAAGAACAAACAGGCAATTTTCGTCTTTAATTTTGGATACAGTAAGAGATGGTTATAACCCCTCTAATTTTTTTTGTCAACTGTGTTCCATTGGGGAGATTTCCCTTCACTTCCTGTTCTATAGCTAAAATATAAAATAGGAAGTTAGAGGAAATCCTTCCAAAGCAAGGGAATTACTGGTTGTCATCAAAAACTAGTGTCTCCATTGGAAGATGTCCTACTCCTGTTCTGGTGACAGCCCAAAATTTGGGATTTTTTTTCACCCTTAATCCCTTTGAAAACGGTCACCAGGAAAAATTGAGAGGGAAAATATCGATAAAAACCTGACAGTTTTTTCACGAGATTTCCCGGAGCCTTTAGAGCTCACACACCCCCAAAACATCAGTGAGCCACCACCATGCTTCACAGTGGGGATGGTATTCTTGTTGCTATAGGCCTTGCTGACCCCTTTCTAAAACATAGCACTTATGTTTGTGACCATAAAGCTTTATTTTGGACTCATCGCTCCAGATTAGTGTGCCAGAAGCCGTGAGGCGTGTCAAGGTGTTGTCGGGCATTTTCGTAAGCGGGTTTATTTGTGGCATCGGTGCAGGAGAGGCTTCTTTCTGGCAACTCGACCATGCAGCTCATTTTTGTTCAAGTATAGTCATATTGTGCTCCTTAGAACAACCCTACCATCTGTTTCCAGAGCAGCCTCTATTTCTCCTGAGGTTGCCTGTGGATTTTTCTTTGTATCCTGAACAATTCTTCTGGCAGTTGTGGCTGCAATCTTTCTAGGTCTACCCGACCTTGACTTGGCATCAAGAGATTCACAAATTTTCCTTTTCCTTAATAAGTGATTGAACATTACTGACTGGCATATTCAAGTCCTTGGATATCTTTCTAAATCCTTTTCCATTCTTCCAGTTCCATTAACTTGTTACGCAGGTCTTTTGACAGTTCTTTTTTTCTGCTCCCCCTGGCTCGGTATCTGGCCTGCTCAGTGCATCCATGTGAGAGCTAACAAACTCATTGACTATTTATACACAGATGCTAATTGCAATTTAAAAAGCCACAGATGTGGGAAATCAACCTTTAATTGGCATTGTAACCCTGTATGTGTCACCTTCTGTGTCTGTACCAAGGCCAAACGTTCCAGGGGATGGAAACTTTTTATCAGAGAGATTTCTGTTATCATTATGATTTAAAAAGGAGTCAAACAACTATGTGATAACAAATGGCTTCATATCATCACTATCCATAAATAAAAGACAGTTTTCTGGCATGATCAGTCAGATTTTCAACATTGGTGCCAAAATCTCACCATTTATGGTTTCAAAGTTTAGAGCCCAGCTGTATGGAATACACATAAACTCCATGGTTTTTTCTTTAATGGACAGGTAATTGGACTAAATGATGCTTCTTATGTCTGGAATTAAGCTTTAGCACCTCAACGTGCCGGAGCGGCTCCTTATCCATCTTGCGAAGAATTGATTTACCATGAATAATAAGAGGCGGTTCGGTGCCATCCGGCAGGACCTTGGCCTCTCTCGGTGTCTAGAGGATGACATATTCCGAGATGAAGCGGCTCGGGCAGCTGTAGAGTCTGACGTGTCTGAGAAAAGCGGAATGAAGAAGAAATATCAGAGACGTGCGGATGAGGGACGCGTGTGACTCCGCACCTCCATCAATTACCCCCAACACATCATTACCGCCACCATACCGAGAGATTACAGTCCATAAATAACTCCCAGATTACAGGCCCTATTTATAGCACTTCCTGAGCAACGCCTACTGACCACTCATGGTATAGATATGCAAGTATATACTGTATATAAATATCTATATATATCTATATATATATCTATATATATATATATAGATATATATACACACACACACACAGTATCTCACAAAAGTGAGTACACCCCTCACATTTTTGTAAATATTTTCTTCTATCTTTTCATGTGACAACACTGAAGAAATGACACTTTGCTACAATGTAAAGTATTGAGTGTACAGCTTGTATAACAGTGTAAATTTGCTGTCCCCTCAAAATAACTCAACACACAGCCATTAAAGGGGTTGTAAAGGTAAAAGTTTTTTCACCTTAATGCATTCTATGCATTAAGGTGAAAAAACTTCTGACAGAACCGCCGCCCCCAGCCCCCCCGTTTTACTTACCTGACGCCTCGAAAGTCAGCTTCGCGTTCCCGACATCTGTTCCTCCGCTCACCCTGGCCGCTGATTGGCTGCAGTGGATGGATTGAAAGCAGCGCAGCCATTGGCTCGCGCTGCTGTCAATCACATCCGATGACGCGGCGCGCCGGGGGGCGGGGCCGAGTGATACAGCGAGCGGCTATAGCCGCCGGCTGTATCACGGGAGCGCGCCCGCAAGCACTCACCACCGTGCGAGAGAGCTCGCATGAAGGTGGTAAATGCTTGCGGGGAGGAGCTGAGACAGCCGCCGAGGGACCCCAGAAGACCAGGTTCGGGGCCACTCTGTGCAGAACGAGCTGCACAGTGAAGGTAAGTATGACATGTTTGTTATTTAAAAAAAAAAAAAAAAACACCTTTACAACCCCTTTAATGT
The DNA here is from genome assembly GCA_037952925.1 of Lithobates clamitans. NCBI lineage: Eukaryota > Metazoa > Chordata > Amphibia > Anura > Ranidae > Lithobates > Lithobates clamitans. Next base: position 122,692 of record JBBGZY010002781.1, on the reverse strand, counting down.
CTAAACCGCTGGCAACAAAAGTGAGTACACCCCTAAGTGAAAATGTCCAAATTGGGCCCAATTAGCCATTTTCCCTCCCTGGTATCATGTGACTCGTTAGTGTTACAAGATCTCAGGTGTGAATGGGGAGCAGGTGTGTTAAATTTTGTGTTATCGCTCTCACTCTCTCATACTGGTCACTGGAAGTTCAACATGACACCTCCTGGTAAAGAACTCTCTGAGAATCTGAAGAAAAGAATTGTTGCTCTACATAAAGATGGCCTAGGCTATAAGAAGATTGCCAAGACCCTGAAACTGAGCTGCAGCACGGTGGCCAAGACCATACAGCGGTTCCACTCAGAAGAGGCCTCACCATGGTCGCCCAAAGAAGTTGAGGTCACGTGCTCAGCGTCATATCCAAAGGTTGTCTTTGGGAAATAGACGTATGAGTGCTGCCAGCATTGCTGCAGAGGTTGAAGGGGTGGGGGGTCAGCCTGTCAGTGCTCAGACCATACACCGCACACTAGGGGTGCAACGGATCGTCACCGATCCGTGATCCGAACGGGCCAGGCTGTTCGGATCGGCACACCCGCGCTCCGCGGTGCGCTCCGCGGCCTCGGGTTTTAGGAAAGGCCGCGGCTTCGGCCTAGCTCCGGAGCCGCGGCCATCTTGGTACACCCGGCGGTGAACTTGCTGCTTCTGTACATTCAGCATGTTGGGATCAATGGATAGCGGTCCCAAGACGCTCATCATAAGCTCCTTCTCTGTTAACCATGGACGTAGCTGAGAGCCAGCAGTTTGGAACAAGGCCAGTTGGTTAGCAGATTCTTCCAGCTTCTGCTGGCGTTCTGAGGTTACTTGGTTAGCTCGATCCCACTGACTGTCTGAATAAGGAAGGACAGTACAGAACACATATTCCTGCACAACTTGCCAAAAAGAATTGCTGAAACTTTTCCCATGTTATGTGTAACATCAGTTCAAGAAGGCACACACATTTTGATAAATTAATGAAATATACTGTCCACCAGGTGTAAACATGCTGCATTTGTAAAGCTTTCAATAGTTAAATAAAAGCCCAAGCAGAGTTACATTTCAAAAAAATATTCGAAAGTACAAAAATGCACTAAATTGAAAACACGGTTTCACAATACCGCAACTGTGCTTTGGTCGCAGCATGTGTCCAAGGCAGTCTACATGCGGTTTCTGTGCATGCTACCCTTGGTTTCCCATAGATTTCTATTATGTCCCGTGTTTTTGATGCATTTTCTAAAAGCGCACCAAGGGTCCCGAATGCTGCATTTTGATGTGCTTTTAGAAAACGTACCAAAAATGCAGAACGTAATAGAAGTCTATGGGAAACTGTAGATAACCTTCACAAAAACTGTGGGTACACTGCTCTGCACCCATACTACAGCGCAACAGCGTAAAATGGGCCCAAATATAGAGAAAACTGTGCAAAGCACAACAACGCTGCATTTCAAAATAAAAACACTCCTTTACTCGTGGATATTACAGTGGGGGAGATAATGTGGATATTACAGTGGGGAGATGTGGATATTACAGTGGGGGAGATAATGTGGATATTACAGTGGGGGAGATAATGTGGATATTACAGTGGGGGAGATAATGTGGATATTACAGTGGGGGAGATAATGTGGATATTACAGTGGGGGAGATAATGTGGATATTACAGTGGGGGAGATAATGTGGATATTACAGTGGGAGAGATGACGTGGATATTACAGTGGGGGAGATGACGTGGATATTACAGTGGGGGAGATAATGTGGATATTACAGTGGGGAGATGTGGATATTACAGTGGGGGAGATAACGTGGATATTACAGTGGGGAGATGTGGATATTACAGTGGGGGAGATAACGTGGATATTACAGTGGGGGAGATAATGTGGATATTACAGTGGGGGAAATAATGTGGATATTACAGTGGGGGAGATAATGTGGATATTACAGTGGGGGATATAATGTGGATATTACAGTGGGGGAGATAATGTGGATATTACAGTGGGGGAGATAATGTGGATATTACAGTGGGAGAGATGACGTGGATATTACAGTGGGGGAGATGACGTGGATATTACAGTGGGGGAGATAATGTGGATATTACAGTGGGGGAGATAACGTGGATATTACAGTGGGGGAGATGACGTGGATATTACAGTGGGGGAGATAATGTGGATATTACAGTGGGAGAGATGACGTGGATATTACAGTGGGGGAGATAATGTGGATATTACAGTGGGGGAGATAATGTGGATATTACAGTGGGGGATATAATGTGGATATTACAGTGGGGGAGATAATGTGGATATTACAGTGGGGGAAATAATGTGGATATTACAGTGGGGGAGATAATGTGGATATTACAGTGGGGGAGATGACGTGGATATTACAGTGGGGGAGATAATGTGGATATTACAGTGGGGGAAATAATGTGGATATTACAGTGGGGGATATAATGTGGATATTACAGTGGGGGAGATGACGTGGATATTACAGTGGGGGAGATAATGTGGATATTACAGTGGGGGAGATGACGTGGATATTACAGTGGGGGAGATGACATGGATATTACAGTGGGGGATATAATGTGGATATTACAGTGGGGGAGATAATGTGGATATTACAGTGGGGGAGATAATGTGGATATTACAGTGGGGGAGATAACGTGGATATTACAGGGGGGGAGATAATGTGGATATTACAGTGGGGGAGATGACGTGGATATTACAGGGGGGGAGATAACGTGGATATTACAGGGGGGGAGATAATGTGGATATTACAGTGGGGGAGATGACGTGGATATTACAGTGGGGGAGATGACATGGATATTACAGTGGGGGAGATAATGTGGATATTACAGTGGGGGAGATGACGTGGATATTACAGTGGGGGAAATAATGTGGATATTACAGTGGGGGAGATAATGTGGATATTACAGTGGGGGAAATAATGTGGATATTACAGTGGGGGAGATGACGTGGATATTACAGTGGGGGAAATAATGTGGATATTACAGTGGGGGAGATGACGTGGATATTACAGTGGGGGAGATAATGTGGATATTACAGGGGGGGAGATGACGTGGATATTACAGTGGGGGAGATAATGTGGATATTACAGTGGGAGAGATGACGTGGATATTACAGTGGGGGAGATAATGTGGATATTACAGTGGGGGAGATGACGTGGATATTACAGTGGGGGAAATAATGTGGATATTACAGTGGGGGAGATAATGTGGATATTACAGTGGGGGAGATAATGTGGATATTACAGTGGGGGATATAATGTGGATATTACAGTGGGGGAGATAATGTGGATATTACAGTGGGGGAGATAATGTGGATATTACAGTGGGGGAGATAATGTGGACATTACAGGGGGGGAGATGACATGGATATTACAGTGGGGGAGATAATGTGGATATTACAGTGGGGGAGATGACGTGGATATTACAGTGGGGGAGATGACATGGATATTACAGTGGGGGAGATAATGTGGATATTACAGTGGGGGAAATAATGTGGATATTACAGTGGGGGAGATAATGTGGATATTACAGTGGGGGAAATAATGTGGATATTACAGTGGGGGAGATGACGTGGATATTACAGTGGGGGAAATAATGTGGATATTACAGTGGGGGAGATAATGTGGATATTACAGTGGGGGAGATGACGTGGATATTACAGTGGGGGAGATAATGTGGATATTACAGTGGGGGAGATAATGTGGATATTACAGTGGGGGAAATAATGTGGATATTACAGTGGGGGAGATAATGTGGATATTACAGGGGGGGAGATGATGTGGATATTACAGTGGGGGAGATAATGTGGATATTACAGTGGGGGAAATAATGTGGATATTACAGTGGGGGAGATAATGTGGATATTACAATGGGGGAGATGACGTGGATATTACAGTGGGGGAGATAATGTGGACATTACAGTGGGGGAGATAATGTGGATATTACAGGGGGGGGAGATGACGTGGATATTACAGCAGTGGGGATCGGACGATCTACAAATACTGTATTTATGCATATAAGCTTGGTTTTGTGTTGAAAATAGCTTTTAAAACTAAAACTCCAGTGGGTGTAACAAGATTTGTGTGTTTTTTTTGTTTTTTTTTGCTGAGCCGAAAATGATCCGATCCGTGACTCTGATCCGAGGATCGATCCGATCCGTGAGTTTTTTGATCCATTGCACCCCTACCACACACTGCATCAAATTGGTCTGCATGGCTGTCGCCTCAGAAGGAATCCTCTTCTAAAGATGATGCACAAGAAAGCCTGCAAACAGTTTACTGAAGACAAGCAGACTAAGTACATGGATTACTGGAACCATGTCCTGTGGTCTTATAAGACCAAGATAAACGTATTTGGTTCAGATGGTGACAAGCGTGTGTGGGGGCAACCAGGTGAGGAGTATAAAGACAAGTGTGTCTTGTCTACAGTCAGGCATGGTGATGGGAGTGTCATGGTCTGGGGCTGCATGAGTGCTGCCGGCACTGGGGAGCTACAGATCATTGAGGGAACCATGAATGCCAACATGTACTGTGACATACTGAAGCAGAGCATGATCCCCTCCCTTCAGAGACTGGGCCACAGGGCAGTATTTCAACATGATAACCACCCCAAACACACCTCCAAGATGTGGGGCATCCTCAAATGGAAGGTGGAGGAGCGCAAGGTCTCTAATGCCGCGTACACACGGTCGGACTTTCTGGCATACTTGGTCCGGCACACTTTCTGACAGACTTTGTCCGCCAGGTGCGCCGGACTTTAAAACAGACGGACTTGCCCACACACGACCGGACTTTCCGGCGGGCTAAGTCCGCCCGTCTTTCCGACGGACTTTTGCCGGAGTTACGGCGGACTTTCAGAATGAACAGACTTGCCCACACACGGACAAGTCCGTTCATTTTGAACGTGACTCAGGTGCGACGGGACTAGAAAAGGAAGTCAATCTTGCCGTTTTTATCGGCGAGATTGACACCTTGCGAGCCCTGTCGCGGGGCATACCAGGCCCTTAGGTCTGGTATGGATTTTAAAGGAAAGCCTGTGGGGCGTGGGGTCCCCCCTAAAATCCATACCAGACCCCGATCCGAGCAAGCAGACCGGCCGGTCAGGAAAGGGGGTGGGGACGAGCGAGCCCCCCCCCCCTCCTGAACCGTACCAGGCCGTACCAGGCCGCATGCCCTCAACATGGGGGGTGGGTGCTTTGGGGGAGGGGGGGGCACTATCTATCTATCTATCTATCTATCTATCTATCTATCTATCTATCTATCTATCTATCTATCTATCTATCTATCTATCTATCTATCTATCTATCTATGTAGAGAGAGAGAGCGAGAGAGAGAGAGATATATGTATAGTAAATCTTATAGAAGAGAGAGAACTAAAGAAAAATGAAAGAATCTAACAAAGAAAAACAGAGGACAAAGAAAGCAGAGAGGTGGAGGGAGAAATCTGCATTTTTGGTAGACAGTTTCTTATTTCAATTTCTTTCAAAATCTACCACTTTAGAGCCCAACTGACCTTTCAATATAAACCAGATAAATATATTCCTGAATGTATTTCCTTATCCACTTTACCCCCCCCCCCCCCCCAGGCCAAACCTGACATATATCATGTACATGTAAAAAAATTATGAACTTTAATGGCATCCCAGTTTTAGTCCGTAGGGTTCAATATTGAGTTGGCTCCACCCTTTGCAGCTATAACAGCTTCAACTCTTCTGGGAAGGCCGTCCATAAGGTTTAGGAGTGTGTCTATGGGAATGTTTGATCATTCTTCCAGAAGAGCATTTGTAAAGTCAGGCACTGATGTTGGATGAGAAGGCCTGGCTCGCAGTCTCCACTCTAATTCATCCCAAAGGGTTTCTATCAGGTTGAGGTCAGGACTCTGTGCAGGCCAGTCAGGTTCCTCCACCCCAAACTCGCTCATCCATGTCTTTATGGACCTTGCTTTGTGCACTGGGGAGGGGGGATTATGGTGTGGGGTTGTTTTTCAGGGGTTGGGTTTGGCCCCTTAGTTCCGGTGAAGGGAACTCTTAAGGCGTCAGCATACCAAGAAATTTTGGACAATTTCATGCTCCCAACTTTGTGGGAACAGTTTGGGGATGACCCCTTCCTGTTCCAACATGACTGCGCACCAGTGCACAAGGATGAGCAAGTTTGGGGTGGAGGAACTTGATACAGAGTCCTGACCTCAACCCGATAGAACACCTTTGGGGTGAATTAGAGCCCAGATCTTTTTAAAACAGGTTACTAGTTTAGAGTTACATGGGAGGTCTGGCGATAGAATTATTGCCTTTGCTCTGACATTTGTGGGGATACCTCACTTGTGGGGTGCAACATCAATGGATTTATTTCATCTGTGGCTGAATGAATGCGGTAGAACATTGTACTTCTGCCCTCAGTGAGATTAGTGAGGTTTGGAGGCGTGTCCTCACCAGCGGTAGAATCTCTGAGCTGGAATTGACACCTTCCTTAATGAGTGCCGCTTCCTCTCTGGAGGACAAACCCTCCTGCTAGTAAGGGGCCAGTGATGGAGTGACTTCTCACTGATGGGCCCAGTGAAGGGAGGGACCTGGACGGAGCAATTCCTAAACTGGGGGATGTTTCCAGTAAGAGGATCCAAAATGGGACCTTGAACCTAAAGAGAACCAATGTAATAGTGTAACTGTGTAACTATAGAACTGTGCAGCATTTTTGAATAGGAACTTTTTCCGACCGAAAAATTGAGAACCTGCTCTCAATCAGCAAAAGACCGATGAAGCATACACACAGTCACATTTTCTGACCAAAAGCTCTCATCGGTCTTTTGCTGGACGAATTTCCGATCGTGTGTACGCGGCTTAACAGGTTTCCTTTTAAGATTGCCCTGTATTTGGCTCCATCCATCTTCCCATCAACTCTGAGTCCCTGCTGAAGAAAAGCATCCCCACAACATGATGATGCCACCACCATGTTTCACAGTGGGGATGGTGTGTTCAGGGTGATGTGCAGTGTTAGTTTTCTGCTACACATAGCATTTTGCTTTTAGGTCAATAAGTTCAATTTTGGTCTTATAGGACTTCTTATGTCTTTCAACAATGTCTTTCTTCTTGTCACTCTTCCATAAAGGCCAGATTTGTGGAGAACACGACTAAAAGTTGTCCTGTGGACAGATTCTCCCACCTGAGCTGTGGATCTCTGCAGCTCCTCCAGAGTTACCATGGACCTCTTGGCTGCTTCTCTGATGAATGCTCTCCTTGCCCGGCTGGTCAGTTTAGGTGGACGGCCATGTCTTGGTAGGTTTGCAGTTGTGCCATACTCTTTCCATTTTCCGATGATGGATTGAACAGAGCTCCGTGAGATGTTCAAAGCTTGGGAGATTTTTTATAACCTAACCCTGCTTTACACTTCTCCACAACTTTATCCCTGACCTGTCTGGTGTGTTCCTTGGCCTTCATGATGCTGTTTGTTCACTAAGGTTCTCTAACAAACCTCTGAGGGCTTCACAGAACAGCTGTATTTATACTGAGATTAAATTACACACAGGTGGACTCTATTTACTAATTAGATGACTTCCGAAGGCAATTGGTACCACTAGATTTTAGTTAGGGGTATCAGAGTAAAGGGGGCTGAATACAAATGCCCCCCCACACTTTTCACATATTTATTTGTATAAAATGTTGAAAACCATTTATCATTTTCCTTCCACGTCACAATTATGTGCCACTTTGTGCTGGTCTATCACATAAAATCCCAATAAAATACATTTACGCTTTTGGTTGCTACATGACAAAATGTGGAAAATTTCAAGGGGTATGAATACATTTTCAAGGCACTGTAACTATGCAAGAATGTAACTCCTGTATATATCTGAGTTGTGGAGAAGACGGTTCATTGATAATGTGTATGCCACATGTCACGTTTCCTCCGATAGGGATGGGGGAGATTTTTTATTCTCTGGAAAGGTGTGTGTGAGTTGAAGGAGAAATGTTTGGTGTTGTAGAGAAGGGAATGTGGAGAATGGAGAGGACACAATGCGGGAGGAGGGCACTACTATACACAATGGAGAGGACACAATGCGGGAGGAGCGCACTACTATACACAATGGAGAGGACACAATGCGGGAGGAGCGCACTACTATACACAATGGAGAGGACACAATGCGGGAGGAGCGCACTACTATACACAATGGAGAGGACACAATGCGGGAGGAGCGCACTACTATACACAATGGAGAGGACACAATGCGGGAGGAGCGCACTACTATACACAATGGAGAGGACACAATGCAGGGAAGCGCACTACTATACACAATGGAGAGGACACAATGCGGGAGGAGGGCACTACTATACACAATGGAGAGGACACAATGCGGGAGGAGCGCACTACTATACACAATGGAGAGGACACAATGCGGGAGGAGCGCACTACTATACACAATGGAGAGGACACAATGCGGGAGGAGCGCACTACTATACACAATGGAGAGGACACAATGCGGGAGGAGCGCACTACTATACACAATGGAGAGGACACAATGCGGGAGGAGCGCACTACTATACACAATGGAGAGGACACAATGCAGGGAAGCGCACTACTATACACAATGGAGAGGACACAATGCGGGAGGAGGGCACTACTATACACAATGGAGAGGACACAATGCGGGAGGAGCGCACTACTATACACAATGGAGAGGACACAATGCGGGAGGAGCGCACTACTATACACAATGGAGAGGACACAATGCGGGAGGAGCGCACTACTATACACAATGGAGAGGACACAATGCGGGAGGAGCGCACTACTATACACAATGGAGAGGACACAATGCGGGAGGAGCGCACTACTATACACAATGGAGAGGACACAATGCGGGAGGAGCGCACTACTATACACAATGGAGAGGACACAATGCAGGGAAGCGCACTACTATACACAATGGAGAGGACACAATGCGGGAGGAGGGCACTACTATACACAATGGAGAGGACACAATGCGGGAGGAGCGCACTACTATACACAATGGAGAGGACACAATGCGGGAGGAGCGCACTACTATACACAATGGAGAGGACACAATGCAGGGAAGCGCACTACTATACACAATGGAGAGGACACAATGCGGGAGGAGCGCACTACTATACACAATGGAGAGGACACAATGCGGGAGGAGCGCACTACTATACACAATGGAGAGGATACAATGCGGGAGGTGAGGGAACATCACGTTATTTCTAGAAGAGCAATGCATGATGGGAAGACGTGCTCTACACTCACCCGCTATGACTGTAGAGACAATGGCCGTCCGATGACCCGCGTGAAACGAGTGTCTGATCAGGATTGGACACCTCTAATATAACGCTGACAATTTACCTCTTCACAACGGCGCTCTAGCTGAATGATGGCTACAGCCCGGTTGCACATTACCAGGAAGGTGTCATATGACGTCCTCCTGTCAACCCGCTTCCCGCGCCCCCCATGCTTTTGGAGGGGACTGAATGTGAGCCTCTTGCCTACAGATTATGGGCCCTGGCATTTGGGGTACCCTTGAGGTGTTGTTACTTTGGCTTCGGGTCCTTGTCCCCCAGGACACACAGACTCTGGGGACCCTGTATTTGCCATAGTAGCAATAGTGACTGAGTCATACTGTTGGGACTCATACTGTGAGAAGATGCTAATGTCATCAACTCCACTCACCTGTCTGTTGTCTGCTATAATGTGTTTAATGTAAATGAGTTTAGTCTGGCTTACCACAGGTCCTAAGGGTATTCAACTCTTTGTTGTTTGTTCTAATTAACTCTGTGTTGATGTCTATGGTAATATGTGTTGAATAGTCAATGAGCTAGGAGACGTAGTCACCTAGGCTGTATAAAGGATTAGATAAATAGCTCATGTTGATTAGGTTACAGTTGTATTGTTAGAGGAGGTTCCAACGGCATATAAAGTCTTGTAATTTTGATTCTAAATAAAGTTAGTCCATGTTAGCAACAAGCAAGTGTCGCCTTGTTTTGTGCTCAGAGAAGTTGGAATATCTGATATCTGTATACAGACTGGGAGGAAGTGGTATATGACGGAAGCACTCAAGCGGAGTGTGGGACGTTCCGTGACAGAGCCAATCACAGCAGCTCTTTACCATGTGACTAGCTGTGTCCAATCACAGCTGATCAGTGTAAACAGGATTTGCTGGTTATCAGCAGTCCTCTCCTCACACTGACAGCGTATGAGGAGAGCCGATAAGTGGCAATCCATACAGGGGATATCTACACTGATAATCGGGGCATTGATCATCCTGATTATCAGTGCTGCCTATCAATGCCCATCATTGCCACCTATTAGTGTCCATTATTGCCCCCTATAATTGCTCATTAGTGCTGCCTATCAGTACCACCTATCACTGCCTGTCAGTGCAGCCTCATCAGTGCCACCTATCACTGTCTATCAGTGCAGCCTCATCACTGCCAATCAGTGCCGCCTATCAGTGCTGCCTATCACTGCCTATCAGTGCAGTCTCATCACTGCCAATCAGTGCCGCCTATCACTGCCCATCAGTGCCGCCTATCACTGCCAATCAGTGCAGCCTCATCACTGCCAATCAGTGCCACCTATCACTGCCCATCAGTGCCACCTATCACTGCCTATCAGTGCAGTCTCATCACTGCCAATCAGTGCCGCCTATCACTGCCCATCAGTGCCGCCTATCACTGCCAATCAGTGCAGCCTCATCACTGCCAATCAGTGCCACCTATCACTGCCCATCAGTGCCGCCTATCACTGCCAATCAGTGCAGCCTCATCACTGCCAATCAGTGCCGCCTATCACTGCCAATCAGTGCAGCCTCATCACTGCCAATCAGTGCCACCTATCACTGCCCATCAGTGCCACCTATCACTGCTTATCAGTGCAGCCTCATCACTGCCAATCAGTGCCGCCTATCACTGCCTATCAGTGCAGCCTCATCACTGCCTATCAGTGCCACCTATCACTGCCTATCAGTGCCACTTATCATTGCCTATCAGTGCAGCCTCATCGGTGCCAATCAGTGCCACCTATCACTGCCTATCAGTGCAGCCTCATCAGTGCCAATCAGTGCCACCTATCACTGCCTATCAGTGCCACCTATCACTGCTTATCAGTGCCACCTATCACTGCCTATCATTGCAGCCTATCACTGCCTATCAGTGCCGCCTATCACTGCCTATCAGTGCAGCCTCATCAGTGCCCAACAGTGCCACCTACACTGTTTCCCCGAAAATAAGACCTAGCGTGATTTTTTGGTGATGGCTGCAATATAAGCCCTACCCCCCAAATAAGCCCTAGTTAAAGTCCTTGTAGGTCTTATTTTCAGGGTAGGGCTTATTTTCAGGGAAACAGGGTAGGGCTTATTTGGGGGGTACGGCTTATATTGCAGTCCTCACCGACAATCACACTAGGTCTTATTTTCGGGGAAACAGGGTATCACTGCCTACCTATCAGTCCCACCTATCAGTGCAGCCTCATCAGTGCCCATCAGTGCCACCTATCACTGCCTACCTATCAGTGCCACCTATCATTGCCTATCAGTGCAGCCTCATCAGTGCCCCCATCAGTGCCACCTATCATTGCCTATCAGTGCCACTTATCAGTACCACCTATCACTGCCTACCTATCAGTGCCACCGATCATTGCCTATCAGTGCCACCTATCAATGCTGCCAACAGTGCCTATCATTGCCAATGAGAAGTTTCCATCAGTGCTGCCTCATCAGCGCACATCAGTGAAGGAGAAAAATTACTTATTTACAAAATGTTATAACAGAAACGAAGTTGTTTGTTTAACAAAAACATTAAAAAAAATAAACCAGAGGTGACTAAATACCACCAAAAGAAAGCTCTATTTGTGTGAACAAAAATGATAAAAATGTCATTTGGGCGCAGTGTTACATGACCGCGCAATTGTCATTCTAAGTGTGACAGCGCTGAAAGCTGAACATTGGCCTGGGCAGGAAGGGGGTATAAGTGCCCTGTAATCAAGTGGGTAAAGTGGAACCCCAGGCCATGTATTAGGATGGATTAGAACCTTTGTCAGGTTTTCACTGCGTCTTCATTTGAGGAAATCCAGCCTCACTTCCTCTCCCGGTGATCACAGTGGGAGGGCTCCTTCTTTTTTCTTTTTTTCTTATACTGCACATTAATCTACGTCACATTAAGGCGGCCCAATGAATGGCTTAACAACGCTCTACAACACTGTTCTATAGAAGCGGACATTTTTTTGGTGTTGCGTTTGCATGCCTTGGAGGGGGGGGGGGTGCGCTGTAATGCAGGTGGGTTGGAGCTGCTTTGTGGCACCGTTCAAAATAAATGCCACCGCAGTGCGCTGACGCAAGCGCTTTATTGCGTCACGCCACAACATAGGAGGGTGAACGGACCCTCAAAGCTTATGTGTAAAAAAAACCCAAAAAACAACAAAAACCCCGACTCCCCACAACCCCTTCTCTCTATAGCCCATAACTGGTACCATTAACCACTTCCATACTGGGCCTATTCCGGCACTACATGTAAAAAAATCATCATTTTTTTGCTAGAAAATTACTCAGAACCCCCAATCATTATCTATGTTTTTTTTAGCAGACACCCTAGGGAATAAAATGGCGGTCGTTGCAACTTTTTATGTCACACGGTATTTGCGCAACAATTTTTCAAACGCATTTTTTTGGGGGGGAAAAAAAACAGTAAAGTTAGCCCAATTTTTTTTGTATAATGTGAAAGATGATGTTAGGCCGAGTAGATAGACACCTAACATGTCACGCTTTAAAGTTTACGCACACTTGTGGAATGGCGCCGAACTTTGGTACTTAAAAATCTCCATAGGCGACGCTTTAATTTATTTACAGGTTACATGTTTAGAGTTACAGAGGAGGTCTAGGGCTAGAATTGTTGTTCTCGCTCTACCAATCACGGCGATACCTCACATGTGTGGTTTGAACGCCGTTTACATATGTGGGCGGGACTTACGTGTGCTTTCGCTTCTGTGCGCGAGCTATCGGGGGACAGGGGCGTTTCAAAAACATGTTTCTTTTATTGCTTATTTTACATTTTTGTATTTTTACACTTTCTTTTTTTAAATAGTTTATTTTTTTTTATCACTTTTATTCCTAATACAAGGAATGTAAACATCCCTTGTAATAAGCTTGGTGGGTGACAGGTCCTCTTTATGGGGAGATCTGGGGTCTATAAGACCCCCCATCTCTCCTCCAGGCTGAAAAGCATCAGATCAAAAAAAAAAAAAAAAAATGAACGAACTTTCCAGCCGAGATCCCGGCTTAGTTTACATCCGCCGGCCCGGACGTGACGTCACAACGTCACGCCCAGGCCATTCCGACGGTCCTAGAGATGACCGGGGACAATCTGGTCACCGGAAATCTCTATGCTCTTCATTCGGCGGCGGCGGATTCTTTCTCCGGGAGAGCGGAGAGAAGCACCAGAGGGCTGCGAAGGGGGGGGGGGTGTCCCCTCCCGCCGCCTGTAAGAACGATCAAGCGGCTGAACTGCCGCTATGATCATTCTTACAGTGCACAGAATCGCCGGCCGAAAAAGAAGATACCTGAATGACGGCTGTAGCTGCACCCATCATTCAGATATCCCCTCTGAAAGTCAATCACGTCATATGACGTCCTTGGGCCGAAACGCGTCAAGGGAAAAAAATTGTGTCACGCTGAAACGCATTTTTATCACGTGTTTAAATAAAGATACTCAAGCTATCCTGGGAACAAGTGCCAGTTTCTACATTACAGAGCCCAATAGCCCTACAATCAGACCTGAGGATACCGAGGGGCATACAATATACATCACCCATACAGGTTCATATCACATTCCCTGAAGGGGGAAGTTTCACGCTCGGAGAATACGTCACATGCTCATAGGTTGCCACCTACAGCCAATCATTTCTATTACCGGCTGCTCCTGCAGCTCCCTGCGCCAGATTTGCGCCAGTGTTGGTGAGCCCATAAAATGGGTCGGCTTTTTGACGCAAAAAAAAGTGTTCTGCGCACCTGCCGGTGCAACCAAGAGTCCGGAGCGTTCCGGAGTGTCACATGGAGGCCGGCCCATTCATTTCAATGGATTGCTGTACGTGCGAGGAAACACTTATTTACTGTTATCTTCGGCTCCCCCTAGTGGCCGGAATGCAGTATTTTCCTGATTCTTTATGAGTAAAGTTGGACCTGGAGAGAAAATAAGCAAAAAACATTTGATTCCCCCCCCCCCCCCCCATCGGCAACAGAACAAAGCAGTCTAAGAGCACGAAGAGCTCTGTACCCCTTAGGTCAGAGGATTCCAACTCAATTTCACCCCCTTATCTTGTGCTGCTGCCGGGAAGAAGCTGGGGGGGCGGAGCTGGGAATCAGAAAGTGCAGGGTCTGTAGGAGGACCAGAGGAGAGGGCTGAGTCAGCTGCCAGAATTTGCTGAATGCTGAGACCAGGGGAAGAAGATTCAAGGGGGTGCTGCGGCTTCACAGAGAGGTGCAGGATCTGTAGAAGGAGTTCTGTCCTCCTCCCTACTGCTTAATGCTGAGACCAGGGGAGGAAGAGACAAGGATGTGCTGGAGCTGCACAGAGAGGTGCAGGATCTGTAGAAGGAGTTCTGTCCTCCTCTCTGCTGCTAACTGCTGAGACCAGGAGAGGAGGAGACAAGGGGGTACTGTGGCTTCACGGAGAGATGCAGGATCTGTAGGAGGAGTTCTGTCCTCCTCCCTACTGCTTAATGCTGAGACCAGGGGAAGATTGAAGAGGGGGCTGCGGCTTCATAGAGAGGTGCAGGATCTGTAGAAGGAGTTCTGTCCTCCTCCCTACTGCTTAATGCTGAGACCAGGGGAGGAAGAGACAAGGATGTGCTGCAGCTGCACAGAGAGGTGCAGGATCTGTAGAAGGAGTTCTGTCCTCCTCTCTGCTGCTAACTGCTGAGACCATGAGAGGAGGAGACGAGGGGGTACTGTGGCTTCACGGAGAGATGCAGAATCTGTAGGAGGAGTTCTGTCCTCCTCCCTGCTGCTTAATGCTGAGACCAGGGGAGGAAGAGACAAGGATGCGCTGCAGCTGCACAGAGAGGTTGCAGGATCTTTAGGAGGAGTTCTCTCCTCCTCTCTGCTGCTTAATGCTGAGACCAGGTGAGGAGGAGACGAGGGGGTACTGTGGCTTCACGGAGAGGTGCAGGATCTGTAGTAGGAGTTCTGTCCTCCTCTGCTGCTTAATGCTGAGAGCAGGGGAGGAAGAGACAAGAACGTGCTGTGGCTGCACAGAGGGGTTGCAGGATCTTTAGGAGGAGTTCTGTCCTCTTCTCTGCTGCTTAAAGTGACACTAAGGCCTCATTCACATGAGGCGGATCAGCTCAGCGGAGTCCGCCAGCTCAGCAGGAGATCTCTCCGTTGATCTTCTCTGAGCTGGCGGATAACAGGTCCGTCTCTGCTCACTGAGCGGGGGAGGGGCCTGTCAGAGCTCCGCTGATTTCTATAGAGGGATAGGAGGAAAATGGAGAGCATGTCCGTTTTCATCAGATCTCGTCCGATGCGATCCGCCAGGATGGATGCGAACGTATCGCCATATGTCTGATTTTAGCGGATCGGATGGCAGCGGACATGGTCACCGCTGACATCCGTCACTCAATGGACCTGCATGGAGAGCCTAAAAAACTGCCAGGCGGACCTGAACGGTACGTTCGTGTGAAAGGGGCCTAAAGGTTCACTTTTTTTTTTAAATAACAAACATGTCATACTTACCTCCGCTGTGCTGCTCGTTTTGCACAGTGTGGCCCCCAATCTTCCTCTTCTGGGGTCCCACGCCGGCTCTCGCGGCTCCTCCCCGCACTAAATAACCCCCTCTGGGAAACTCTCTCCCGGGGGGGGTTACCTTGGGGGCGCGCCCTCTGTGTCATACACTCTGCATCCATAGCTGCCGAGTTTATAACTCGGCCCTGTCCCCCCGCAGTGGGAGCCAATGGCTGCGCTGCTATCAATCTATCCAATGAAGAGCCGAGAAGCCGTGGAGAGAGCGATGTGGGATCGCGACAATGGAAATTCGGGGCTCAGGTAAGTAAAATGGGGGGGGGGGGGTGGAGGGGCCGGACACTGCAAGGTGTTTTTTCATCTTAATGCATCCTTTACAACCCCTTTAATGCTGAGACCAGGGAAGGAAGAGACAAGGATGTGCTGCGGCTGCACGGAGAGGTGCAGGATCTGTAGAAGGAGTTATGTCCTCCTCTCTGCTGCTAACTGCTGAGACCAGGGGAGGAGGAGACGGGGGGGGTGCTGTGGCTACACAGAGAAGCACAGGATCTTGTAGGAGGAGTTCTGTCCTCCTCTCTGCTGCTTAATGCTGAGACCAGGTGAGGAGGAGACGAGGGGGTACTGTGGCTGCACAGAGGGGTGCAGGATCTGTAGGAGGAGTTCTGTCCTTCTCCCTACTGCTTAATGCTTAGACCAGGGGAAGTAGAGACAAGGACGTGCCTGCGGCTGCATGGAGAGGTGCAGGATCTGTAGGAGGAGTTATGTCCTCCTCTCTGCTGCTAACTGCTGAGACCAGGGGAGGAGGAGATGAGGGGGTGCTGTGGCTAAACAGAGAAGCGCAGGATCTGTCAGGAGGAGTTCTTTCCTCCTCACTGCTGCTTAATCCTGAGTCCGGGGGAGGAGGAGATGAGGGGGTACTGTGGCTGCACAGAGAGGTGCAGGATCTGTAGAAGGAGTTATGAATGATAATAAATAATAATACATTTTATTTATAATGCACTTTACATCAAAAGATCTCAAAGTGCTAAAGGTTAAAATGAGCAGTTTATACGATTAAACGAACATCTAAAAAGAACAAAAAGCTTTGCTAAAAAGAAAAGTCTTCAGACCTTTTTTTTCTAAAACAGTCAGTAGATTGAGGAGCCCTCAGGTAGGTGTCAGGTAGGGCATTCCACTGGGAAGGAAGGAATGGGGCGGAGTTTAGAGATATTACGAAGGTGGTAAAAAGAACTTACATAGGTGATTTATATGGGCTTCAAAAGTGAGTTCTGAGTCCATTTTTAGAGCCAGATTTGTAACTGTTAACGAGAGCGAGATATTAGAACCAGAAAAAGTAATGCTGGTTATGAATGATGATTTGGTCTGGTAAGGAGTGCCAATCATGATGACTTCAGTTTTGGAACTCTTTAGAAAGTCCTCCTCTCTGTTGCTAACTGCTGAGACCAGGGGAGGAGGAGACGAGGGGGTGCTGTGTCTACACAGAGAACCACAGGATCTGTAGGAGGAGTTCTGTCCTCCTCTCTGCTCCAGACTGCAGAGACAGGGGGGGGGGGGGGGCAGGGACCATCTCCTCTCTGTTGCCAACTGCTGAGGGGGGCTCCGTAGCTGCAGGAGATGTGTGAGGGCCACATGAAATGTCATCGCAGGCCAGATGGGCCCTGTGTTTGATCCATGTGCCTCAGTGTTATAACAAATGTTCTCAGAATGCGTTGCACAGAACCGGAGGCACCACATGATTTTGTGCACGTGAGAACGCTCGCATATGCGTGGAGCTGCCATTAACTACTAAGGTGTCCTGTGTATGATGGAAAAACGCACGATTGTGCACACATTCCTGACATAGATGTGAACCGAGCCCGGGGGGGGGGGGCATTAATAAAACACAACACTTCTGGGGGTCTGCAGCTCCATCAGCTTTTCACCTTCTCACCCTCCTCCTTATATCCTCATTGATGAAAATTTACACCAATCACAGGGTCACTTTTGGGTTTAATGTTTTCCAGATGTGATTTTTTTTTCTTTTTTTAAGGAATCTTTCTTAGGCTCCATTGGACACATAAAGTTGCATGACAAGTCGCAGTCCGTGTATTTTGACTTTACCCACTTCAGGCCCACGCTATAGCTGAAAAGACGGCTACAGCGCCACTCTCTTGTTCTGCATGGGAAGTCTATGGACGTCCCCCCCAGAACCAAGCCCCGCCCCCCGCGCCCCCATAGGGCGTGAATCCGGCTCCTTCTGTGGTCTCGGTAAAGTGCCAATCGCAATGGCCCTTCACCATGTGATCAGTTGTAAACAAATCAGACGTAAAGAAACTTTCCAGTTATCGGCATTCCTTTCCTCACCCCATAGGTGTGCGCAGCCTATTACATGAGGGTATGCACCCCAAATCTCAAACACACTTGTCTTTCTCTGCAGCCTCAGCTGCATGGGGCAGTAAAAGAATGGAAAGTGCTCTGTGCTGAGTGGCTTCCTGTTCAATCACAGACTGAAGCATAGTAAGCACAGTTTATTATGCTTCGGTTATGAATGGACACAGTGAGTGAGTGTGTTCACTGTGTTCATTTAGAAAGGGAAGGGGTTGGGAAATTACATCTTTACTAGCCCCATCCCCCGCTTTCCATCCTGAAATATCCTCCACAGCTGCTGCAGGGGGGGGAGGGGAGAAGAGGGAAGGCAGCAGCACTGTGGGGTGGGGGGCAACAAAGGGGGGGGTGGAGCAGTAGGGGGAATTGGCATCACACACAGGGGTGGATTTACTAAAACTGGAGAGTGTAAAATGTGGTGCAGCTCTGCATAGAAACCAGATTTTTTGCAAAGCTTCATTGAAAGCCAAAGCTAGTAGCTGATTGGCTGCCATTCACAGCTGCACCAGATTTTGCACTCTCTCGTTTTAGTAAATCAACTCCATAGTGTTTAAGGTGTGCCCAGGCACACCTGGCACACCCCCTGTGCATGTCTATGCCTTATGCACTGTCACAGCGTGAGGAAAGGAGAGCCTGTAATCGGCAATTGTGACAGGGGACATGCACACTGAGTGCAGCCCCATTAGTGCCAGTCAGTGCCCATCAGTGCTGCCTATAAGTGCCCATCTATCAGTGCCCATCAGTGCATCTATCATTTCCTCCCCATTAGTGGCCATCAGTGCCGTCTATCATTGCCCCCCCCATCAGTGCCCATCAGGGAAGTCTATAAGTGCCCATCTATCAGTGCCCATCAGTGTGTCTATCATTTCCTCCCCATTAGTGGCCATCTATAATTTCCCCACCCCCCACCATACGTGCCCATCAGTGCTGCCTATCAGTGCCCATCAGTGCCATCTATCATTGCCTCCCCATCAGTACCCATCAGTGCCATCTATCATTGCCTCCCCATCAGTACCCATCAGTGCCTTCTACCATTGCCTCCCCATCAGTGCTGCCTATCAGTGCCCATCAGTACCACCTATCAGTGCCCATCAGTGCAGTCTATCATTGCCTCCCCATCAGTGCCATCTATCATTGCCTCCCCATCAGTGCCCATCAGTGCCGCCTATTAGTGCCCATCAGTGAAGTCTATCATTGCCTCCCCATCAGTACCATCTATCATTGCCTCCTCATCCGTGCCCATCAGTGCCATCTATCATTGCCTCCCCATCATTGCCATCTACCATTGCCTCCCCATCAGTGCCCATCAGTGCTGCCTATCAGTGCCCATCAGTGCAGTCTATCATTGCCTCCTCATCAGTGCCCATCAGTGCCATCTATCATTGCCTCCCCATCAGTGCCATCTATCATTGCCTCCTCATCAGTGCCCATCAGTGTCATCTATCATTGCCTCCCCATCAGTGCCGTCTACCATTGCCTTCCCATCAGTGCCTATCAGTGCCACCTATCAGTGCCCATCAGTGCAGTCTATCATTGCCTCCTCATCAGTGCCCATCAATGCCATCTATCATTGCCTCCTCATCAGTGCCCATCAGTGCCATCTATCGTTGCCTCCTCATCAGTGCCATCTATAATTGCCTCCCCATCAGTGCACATCAGTGCCATCTACCATTGCCTCCCCATTAGTGCCCATCAGTACCACCTATCAGTGCCCATCAGTGCAGTCTATCATTGCCTCCCCATCAGTGCCGCCTATCAGTACCCATCAGTGCAGTCTATCATTGCCTCCTCATCAGTGCCCATCAGTGCCATCTATCATTGCCTCCCCATCAGGGCCGTCTACCATTGCCTCCCCATCAGTGCCCATCAGTGCTGCCTATCAGTGCCCATCAGTGCAGTCTATTATTGCCTCCCCATCAGTGCCCATCAGTGCCATCTATCATTGCCTCCCTATCAGTGCCCATCAGTGCAGTCTATTATTGCCTCCCCATCAGTGCCCATCAGTGCCATCTATCATTGCCTCCCTATCAGTGCCCATCAGTGCAGTCTATCATTGCCTCCCTATCAGTGCCCATCAGTGCAGTCTATCATTGCCTCCCATCAGTGCCCATCAGTGCTGCCTATCAGTGCCCATCAGTGCAGTCTATTATTGCCTCCCCATCAGTGCCCATCAGTGCCATCTATCATTGCCCCCCATCAGTGCCCATCAGTGCCGCCTATAAGTGCCCATCTATCAGTGCCCATCAGTGCGTCTATCATTTCCTCTCCATTAGTGGCCATCTATCATTGCCCCACCCCCCACCATCAGTGCCCATCAGTGCTGCCTATCATTGCCTGCCCATCAGTGCCGCCTATCAGTGCCCATCAGTGCAGTCTATCATTGCCTTCCCATCAGTGCCATCTATCATTGCCTCCCCATCAGTGCCCATCAGTGCCGTCTACCATTGCTTCCCCATCAGTGCCCATCAGTGCTGCCTATCAGTGCCCATTAGTACCATCTATCAGTGCCCATCAGTGCAGTCTATCATTGCCTCCCCATCAGTACCATCTATAATTGCCTCCTCATCAGTGCCCATCAGTGCCATCTGTCATTGCCTCCCCATCAGTGCCGTCTACCATTGCCTCCCCATCAGTGCCCATCAGTGCTGCCTATCAGTGCCCATCAGTGCCACCTATCAGTGCCCATCAGTGCAGTCTATCATTGCCTCCTCATCAGTGCCCATCAATGCCATCTATCATTGCCTCCCCATCAGTGCAGTCTTTCATTGCCTCCTCATCAGTGCCATCTATCATTGCCTCTTCATCAGTGCCCATCAGTGCCATCTACCATTGCCTCCCCATTAGTGCCCATCAGTGCTGGCTATCAGTGCCCATCAGTGCCACCTATCAGTGCAGTTTATCATTGCCTCCTCATCAGTGCCATCTATCATTGCCTCCTCATCAGTGCCCATCAGTGCCATCTATCATTGCCTCCCCATCAGTGCCGTCTACCATTGCCTCCCCATCAGTGCCCATCAGTGCAGTCTATCATTGCCTCCTCATCAGTGCCCATTTGTGCCATCTACCATTGCCTCCCCATTAGTGCCCATCAGTGCTGGCTATCAGTGCCCATCAGTGCCACCTATCAGTGCAGTTTATCATTGCCTCCTCATCAGTGCCATCTATCATTGCCTCCTCATCAGTGCCCATCAGTGCCATCTATCATTGCCTCCCCATCAGTGCCGTCTACCATTGCCTCCCCATCAGTGCCCAACAGTGCAGTCTATCATTGCCTCCTCATCAGTGCCCATCAGTGCCATCTATCATTGCCTCCCCATCAGTGCCCATCAGTGCTGCCTACCAGTTCCCATCAGTGCCACCTATCATTGCCTACTCATCAGTGCCCATCAGTGCCATCCATCATTGCCTCCCCATCAGTGCAGTCTATCATTGCCTCCTCATCAGTGCCTATCAAAGCCATCTATCATTGCCTCCTCATCAGTGCCCATCAATGCCATCTATCATTGCCTCCTCATCAGTGCCCATCAATGCCATCTATCAGTGCCGTCTACCAATGCCTCCCCATTAGTGCCCATCAGTGCTGCCTATAAGTGCCCATCAGTGCCACATATCAGTGCCCATCAGTGCAGTTTATCATTGCCTCCTCATCAGTGCCCATCAGTGCCATCTATCATTGCCTCCCCATCAGTGCCCATCAGTGTCATCTATCATTGCCTCCTCATCAGTGCCCATCAGTGCCATCTATCATTGCCTCCCCATCAGTGCCCATCAGTGCCATCTATCATTGCCTCCTCATCAGTGCCCATCAGTGCCGCCTCATCAGTGCCCATCAGTGAATGAGAAAAATTAGTTGCTAAATTTTATAACAGAAACTAAGAAAAGTTTTTTTTTTTCTTTTCAAAATTTTCAGTTTGTTTATCAAAAAATATAAAACCCCCAGAGGTGATTAAATACCACCAAAAGAAAGCTCTATTTGTGTGTAAAAAATGATAAAAATCTCATTTAGGTGCAGTGTTGCATGACGGGCAATTGTCATTCAAAGCGTGAGATCACTGAAAGCTGAAAACTGGCCTGGGCAGGAAGAGGGGTAAAAGTGCCCGGTATTGAAGGGGTTAAAAAGGTTCCTGCACTAATTTGATGTGACTTGAGTTTCATGGACTGCATTGTAAACTCTCAAAAGTCGCATGAAAGTTGCATCTTAATGTTATCAATGAAACAGTCAAAGCCGAAATCAACAGCCAAAGTTGCATCCGGGTCACACCCACATCCAAAGTTGCAGTGTAAAGTCACAATGGAAATCACACGGCTTGGGAGTCACACACGTGTGAAAGGGGAAAGAGTTCTTGCAGTCTTGCAGCTAAAACTGCCACAATTCAGCAAACAAAATCGATTTCCAGGTTCTAGGAGATTCCCTGGGATGTGACAATCCTTTCCAGCCCAGTCCTGAGAGTGAGGGGTTAATGTCCCCCCCCCCATGTGACCAGCGTTGGCGGGTGTTTGGCGCTCTCTCTCCTGGAAAGAGACGTCGGTGTTATGGAGGCAGACGACACCCAGCCAGCCGGCTGACCCGTCTTCTTGCATGTAATCAGGCAGCGGAGAGGTGGGGGACGGGGGGGGGGACTTTGATTAAAGTGAGATTGGTGCGGCCGATGGCTGGCAGCAGATGAGACGAAGCATCTGCGGGACTCGCAGCTCATTCCGCCACATCCAATTCCAGCCCCCCCCGCTGACATATTAATGCGCCGTCACGAGAAGCCGCGCGATTTTCTCCTCCGTATGTGTGCGACCCCAGCCCGCGTTCTGTCAGCTGCCCTACTTTACAAACATGAGCAAGTTGATGGAGAGCGCCCGGCTGTACGCCGAGACCACCCATAAATTACCAGAGCGGATTGCCTGCTGAGCCGCCATACGAGGAAGATCCCTCAGGAATGCTGGACGGGGTGATGGAAATGTCGACGAGCGAGCCGAGACTTCTCCTCCAGCCTCTAAGTGTATTCATGGGAAAACAACAAAGGGGGGGGGGGGACATCCAACATGGGCGTCCGGTATCCCTGGCTTGGATCCATCATTTGTCCGCTATGAGTTTCTCCTAGTTTGCTGGACAACGTAGGCGATCAACAAGGCCGTTCTTCTGTTATGATTTTTTTTTTTTTTTTACAATAAAGATGTGCTTTGTTTGAAAAGAAAGGTACATTACAGTATGACTGAAGATCAGAAAGTGTGCCAACACCATGTATTGTAAATGCAACAAAAACAGACAACAAGAGAACCAACTGTGACTCCTTCTTGACTTTGAAGCATTAAGTTATCAGTAAATTACAGAGCTCTATACCAGTGAGAAACCGCCGTTCCCCTCATGGAGGATTGTCAATGCTGAGGAACATTACATCAACACCAATGCTGAGGGACATCACATCAACACCAATGCCGAGGGACATCACATCAACACCAATGCTGAGGGACATCACATCAACACCAATGCTAAGGGACATCACATCAACACCAATGCCGAGGGACATCACATCAACACCAATGCCGAGGGACATCACATCAACACCAATGCCGAGGGACATCACATCAACACGGAGGGGGGGGTTAGGAGATGGAGGCAGATCCCCTGGCCCATATTACGGTCTAAACAGCCCACACTCATATAGGGGGGAACATCAGGTCAGGGTCCAGGGGGGGCCCACACCTTTTTCATACTTCCAGGAGCAACCTCTGTTTGAATATGTTATTTTGTACAGTAGAAGAGCCTCATCCACCATCCTCCCCCAAGTGGAAACATTATCTGGAGTTGAAGAAACCCATTCTGATCGGATCGCCTTTTTTTGCATAATACAGAAGATATGCTATAAGGAGCTTAGAGTGGTGGGATCGTTCTTCTGGAATCCCTAATAAGGCTAGAGACAGGGTGGGTGTTAGATCAAGTTGTAATCTCAGATTAATTTCGGCAAATACAGCCTGCCAATATGACACCACAGAGGGGCACTCCCAGAACTAAATGCATGTAGGAACCTGGGTGGAGGCTACAGCGAGGACAAATGGGGTCACGTTCCGGGAACATCCGTTGAAGCCTTAGGGGGGTGTAGTATACCCGATGGAGAATATTTAACTTGAATTAGTTTGTCCTTAGATGAAATAACAAGTCTAGAGCCCTGCTCCAAGCAACCCTCCCATGCCTCCCTATCCAAAGAGGGAATGTCTCCCTACTGCCGCGTACACACGAGCGGACTTTACGGCAGACTTTGTCCGGCGTATTTTTCAACAGACTTTATGACGGACTTTTCGAATGAACAGACTTGCCTACACACGATCAACCAAAGTCCAAAGGATTCATACGTGATGACGTACGACCGGACTAAAACAAGGAAGTTCATAGCCAGTAGCCGATAGCTGCCCTAGCCTCGGTTTTTGCCCGTCGGACTAGCATACAGAAGAGCGGACTTTTCAACCGGACTCAAGTCTGTCGGACAGATTTGAAACATGTTTCATTTCTAGGTCCGTCAAACTTTTGAGAAAAAAAAGTCTGCTGGAGCCCACACACGATCAAATTGTCCGACGGACTCAGGTTCACCAGACCAAGTATGCCGTAAAGTCCGGTCGTGTGTACGCGGCATACCAGTACTCCCATAGTTTTTCAATTTTGGCTGAATCAGTACAAAGGAGAGCACCATATAGGGTGGACAAGGGCTTATCCAGCTCACCTGGGGTCAATAGGCCTTCAATAGGATTCATTTTGAGGGTTGGAGATTGAGGAAACTGAGCTCTAGCTGCATGACGCAGTTGATGGTACCAAAACAACATCTAGCCTGGCAGGCCGAATCTCTGAGACATTTGAGAAAAGTTCAAAAGAATGCCAGCAGACATAATATCCTCCACGGTTTTAACCCCGTAGTGTGCCCACATGTGAGGATCAGGGACAGTACGAAAATGGGAAAGACATGGGTTTCACCACAGGGGCTGAGCAGGTGACAGCTGACCCAGTCTCGTCGCAGCCTTCCACACTCTCCAGGTGGTAAGCTTTGGTCCCGGCATAAAGGGGTATGCTCACGGTCCTCTATAAATTAAGTTACGGAGATCCATTAAGGATCCCAAAAACATCACCTCCAGACAAGTGGCCACGTTAGATCTGGAGCTTTGAAACTACCAATATGCTGAGACCAAGACCGACACCCAAAAATAGACACGAAAGGACAGAGTAGATTTGGCCAGACGGGGAGAGGCCCCATTCCAAATAAAGGTGCTTCGACAACGATCTATCTCCCTAAAAAAAAACAGTAGGTACCAGAGCTGGGCAGTTGCGAAACATATAGTTAAATCGCGGGAGGAGCATCATCTTGACCAAGTTTATGTGGCCTAGTAGATTCAGCGGGAGCCCAGCCCAGGATGAACAGCTCGCTTTAAGCGAGGTGAGCAGTGGTTGGATATTTCGGTCAATAAAGTCTGTTGTCTTCCTGGTCACCTGTATCCCTGAACTCCTCCACCCATCGTAGCGGAGTAGGGGAGCCCATGCTAACTGCCCGATCATCAATTGGAAAGAGGATGGATTTGGACCAATTGATCTTTATGCCTGAGAATATGCCAAACCTATCAAAAATCTGTAGGGCTGCTAACAGTGACGGACCTGCATCAGTAAAGTAGAGCATCGTCCACATATAGGGACAGTTTCTCCCCCAAGCGTGCCACCTGTAAGTCACGGACCTCAGAAGATTCCCTGATTAAGATCGCCAGGGATTCCAGGGGATACAAGGGGCAACCCTGGCGCGTACCTCTGTAAAGAGCGAATGTTTCTGACAACCGGTCATTAGTACGTACCCGCGCTCTGGGGGCTCGGTAAAGAAGTTGGAGCCAGTGAAGGTATTTAGGGCCAAACCCATAGCGTCTCATAAGGCTGTCGTAGGTTAATGTCTGTTCCCTTGCCCGGCATGAACCCCGTCTGGTCAATATGACTCAAGTCCTCTCTAATGGTAGAGAGACGATTGGCCAGGACCTTCACCAAGATCTTTGTATCAATGTTTAGAAGCAAGATCAGCCTATAAGAGGCGCAATCCTGAGTATCCTTACCGGGGTTTAGGGATTAAGACAACAACTGCCTCCTCCAAGGACTCGGGAAGCATGTCGAGAGATGACAACTCAGAAAACAGGGCTGTAAGTTTAGGGACTACAAGTTCGGCAAAGTTAGAGGAGAATTTGGTCGGGAGACCATCAAAACCAGGGGTCTTACCCATCTGCAGTCGCCCTATAGCCGCCTGAATCTCCTCCAGGGAGATGTCCTCATCTAATTGTTCCCTGCTGGCTATGGCCAACATTAGAAGTGCAAGTGAGTCCAGAAAGTTAGTTAAGTCAGTCAATGAGTAAGTAACGCTGGACTTACTCATTGACTGAGTAAGTCCAGGTCACTGAAAAATTGCAAAAAAACTGTTATTTATACTCTCTGGAGCTACAAGGGGGAGCCCATTTGCATCCCGTACACTCACAATATAAGTCGTGGGTCCTAGCCAACCAGGCCAACATGTGACTGTTCTTGTCGCCATAGTCACAAATTCTCTGCCGGATGTATAATATGGCCTTCTTAGTGTTCTCCACACGGAGAAGGGAAAGTTGTCTCAGAGCACGCTGCCAGGATTTATGCCTATCCGAGGATGGAGACAATACATACTCTGCCTCTAACTCTGTCATCTCATTATCTCAGCCTCCAGATGCTCCAATGAAAGGGAAAATGACCTCTGAAGCGTCGCAATGTGGGAAATATAAGCACCCCTGATCCACGCTTTAAAGGAGTCCCTTTGCACCAGAGGAGACTCTGTATCCCCATTTACATTCCAATATGTAGATAGGGATTCTGCTATCGGTCATCTGATGCCCAGAACCCAGACAAACGCCGAAGTCTAAGACCAGGGAGGTCAGAGAGGGATATGGTCAGAATGAGGGGGGGCATCATCAGACACGCCGCGGGGGAGTATACGTGTCTCAGCGACCCAGTTGAGAGCTGCCGGAGAAGCGTAGGCCAGGCCTAACCTTGACAAGGTCTTGTAGGTAGTCGAGTGACACGTAAACGCCCTAACGTCCGGGTGTAAATATCACCAGATATCTGTTAAGGCATAGGTGGAAGCCCACTGTGCTAGGGCAGACTCACCCCGAGACCCCCCCCCCCCCCCACAATCTGTCCAGCCCTGGGCAGGGAACCATATTAAAATCTCCCATCAGAATGATTGCTGAAGTGGCATAGCCTAAAGCAATTTGCATAATATCATTCAGGATGGGAACTGACCCTGGGGGTGGCAGGTACAGTCCCACTAGAACCATGTTTCTACCATAAATGCAGGTGTGAATTATAATATATCTCCCAGCCGGATCTGTGTGCACCTCCAGTACTTGAGGGGGCAGGGACCTGACTGACATACATGACTTATCTACCTGACATACACTGACCTACCTGACATACACTGACTTACCTGACATACACTGACTGACATACATGACTGACCTGACTGACATACATGACTGACCTACCTGACATACACTGACCTACCTGACATACTCTGACTGACATACATGACTGACATACATGACTGATATACCTGACATACACTGACCTACCTGACATACCCTGACTGACATACATGACTGACCTACCTGACCTACATGACTGACCTGACTGACCTGACTGACATACACTTACCTACCTGACATACACTGACTGACCTACATGACTGACCTGACTGACATACATGACTGATCTACCTGACATATACTGATCTACCTGACATATACTGACCTACCTGACATACACTGACCTACCTGACATACACTGACTGACATACATGACTGACGTGACTGACATATATCAATATGATATTCCAATCGCACACGTTCCCAGTTAAAAGGCACAAAAATATTGGATGCTGCAGCGATTACCAGTTGGGTTCTAGAAACATCAAGCAAACGTACATTTTCGCCAGCACACCATGGATCAGCAAAAAGTTGTCCAAAAAGGTTTTTAATGGAAAAAAGTCACATCACAAAAGGGGTGCAACATTTCAGGCCTGACGAAGGGGTCCTGCGCGGCCCTGAAACGTTGCACCCCTTTTGTGATGTGACTTTTTTCCATAAAAAACATTTCTGGACAACTTATTGCTGATCCATGGTGTGCTGGCGAAAATGTATGTTTGACTGACATACATGACTGATCTACCTGACATACACTGACCTACCTGACATACATGACTGACCTGACTGACATACATGACTGACCTGTCTGGCATAGACAGATTGTTGCTGCTCAGTGCTCAGCCTTACCTGTAGTATGCGAGTACACCCATCCTGGGCCCCGGCATTCCCCACCACTCAGACAGCCCTGCAGGCACCAGGCAGCCAGAGCCAGGATAGAAGAGCCGCCCGCCCATTTACACAGATCGAACGGCTCAGTGGGGATCTCCCAGTGCCCAGCGTGGCCGCAGTGTCATTCCCGCCTCCTCCTGGATCCAGCAGCACACATGATGGACGACACATGTCCCGCAGTCTCGGCATTGGAAGTGTGACGTCCGTCATAGGAGCCGGGTCCCGGAGGCGGGACTTTTTGTACGTCACTCGGCCGCGCTGGCAGGAGATCCTTTCCTTGTTGCCGCGGCTTGGGGCTAATAATGCATTTAGGGATTTTGAGACCCGGGGCTTTTTGGGGGCACACTCGGGGCTCCAGCCCCCGTCAGCCCCCCCCTCCCGACGCCACTGCCCTTAACCCTTGAGCCCTGGAGGTGAGTCGCCTGCAGAAAACATATGAGTGGATTGTAGTTTTGAAGAAATTTAAACAGTAAAGCTCGCTTCACTGCTGAGTTAAGTCCCCGGACATTCCATGAAATTACATTAATTTGCGACATGGGCAAACAGGCATAGATCCGTAAATGATATGGCATAGGCCATCAGCAACAAGCAAATCATGCACGGGAGAGACAGCATTAGCTGTAAGAAACAGCACATTGTGGATAAGGCATGTCTGTAGAATAAAATATAGGACATTAGAAAGAGCATAAAGCACAGAACATAACGTTTAAAACAAAACAGAACCGTACTCCCAACCTTCCCGCACCCTCGGGGAGCAAAACAACCCCCCCCTCCCCGATTCCCCATCCCAAACACCAGACAACCGGTCCGTTAAGTCAAGTTAGGAAACAGAGGGACGTGAGCCAGGAGGATCAGCTGACAGGGCTGATCACCAGTAACACACCGGAAATGCTGGCAACCAAATAAACAGCAAATAGTTATGCATAGGGTAGTAGTAATTCTCCAGAGCAGTAAAGGAGGTAAAATACATGTAGGCATGAGAGGCAATAGAGCAGGGATATGCAATCAGCGGACCTACAGCTGTTGCAAAACTACAAGTCCCATCATGCCTCTGGGTGTCATTCTTGTGGCTGTCAGAGTCTTGCTATGCCTCATTGGACTTGTAGTTCTGCAACAGCTGGAGGTTCACTAATTGTATATCCCTGCAATAGTGGATCGTTCAGCCTCCAGTTAACAAAGGAAGATCCCATAAGGGGGGGCAACAGTAATATGATGCTGAAAATAAGCTTCTCCTGCAAGCAGGGGCACAGGGCTTGAACAGTCAAGGGAGCCTGTAAAGCACAGGCACTATAGTGCTGAGGAATGGGAGACACCCCTAACAACCATCATAGTGTAACAAAGAGGGGATCCCATATAACAAGGCAATCAGGCATTCAAACTCGGGAGAAAAAGGGAGAGAAAACTTGAAAGTACCCTGAAAGGTACTTCTCTCTGCTCCCGATCAGCGGTGAGGTGGCAGGGTGTCAATCCAGGAGGAAGCCTCAGGTGGAGAGGTGAAAGACCGGACCCCTTCCCCATCCTGGACCCAGAGATGGGCAGGGAATAGGACACTGTACCGGATGTTGCGTGCCCACAACGCTGCCTTCTCGTGGTCGACCGTCTTTCGGTGTTCAAACCACACATGTGAAAAAAATATATAGAAACTACCTGGAGATAGAAAAGTTTAACCCCAAACCACATCCCAAAACAGAGGAATAGTTTTTTGGAGAGAATGCCCCGGGGATTGTACAGGTGAGGTTTTAATAGAATGCGTATAAAGAAGAGCAGGGCTTTTTTTTTTTCAGCGGGAACGCTGGGTAATGCTGGGTAACGCAGTTCCGGCACCTCCAGCGCAGAATGTATGTAATGGCGAGGGGTACTATAGTATGCTGAAGGAACTAGCTGGGGGATCTATGGTTGCTGGGGGGGGGTTGTTGTGTTCTATTTTTGTGTGGGGTCTAATGTTGCTGGGGAGGTTTATTGTTGCTGGTGGAGAATCTATTGTTGTGGGAGGGGGGGTTACTTGTTGCTGGGAGGGATCTACTGTTGAGGGAGGGGTCTATTGTTGCTGGTGGTTGGGAAATCTATTATTGGTAGTGGGGGGTCTATTGTTGCTGGGGGTATGTTATTGAATGGGGGTTGTCTATTGTTGGCTGCAGGGGATCTATTTAATTGCTTTTCTTGTTATCAGTATCAAATTCTATACAAATTACTTGGTTCTGTATTCTCTGCAAGGGAGGGTACTGGGAGGTGGGTAGGGGATGGAACCCAAGGTCGGTGCTCAGAGGTAGGTAGGGGGGCGGAGACAAGGGGGTGATTCGAAAAGGAGGGAGTTCCTGCACCTATTCCCTGAGAAAAAAAGCCCTGAAGAAGAGTAAATAGGTATATCAAACAGTATCAAAATGTATTAAACAAATACAATATCCATAAAAAACACGGTTAAAAGACAGTGCCAATGGTTATATTGAACATATCCATACAGCTATATTCTGAGGTATAGGAGAGGGTCTCTACAGTGAGAGATCGCCATCAATCATATAACAGTCAGATAACCCAACATGTTTCGGAGTTTACTTATAAAATATATACTGTATAATCTAGTGTAAAGGTATACATAAACAAAAATGACTATAATATAGTATACATGCAGCAATAGGGAAAAAAAACATAAAAACATGGCAGATATTGAATGGCAATGGGTTAGGGAACTTACTAGTGGAGATGTCCATGCACAAAAATATTGAAATGTCCGCAGCCTTGGTGTTTCCCCCGGCACAGGGAGTCCCCCTTGACATTCCAAAGTCTCGGGGGCGCCTCTCTGTGCTTGTACTTCCGGCCTGCGCTGCCTATTTGCAGCTTTATGACGACTCGCGCTTGCGCGATCAGATGTCTTCCATCTGCCGGACTTCTTTGCACTCCTCACCGTGTCAGCAGCGTTCCGGCGTCTGACGTCATCGCGCCTCTTGATGCGATGACACTGGACGCCGCCCCGCCCTGGGGATCAGCTTGTTACGTTCCCCCCTTATGCCATGTACACACGGGCGGACTTTTCGACCAGACTGGTCCGACGGGACGAATCCGGCGGACAATCCGACCATGTGTGGGCTTCATCGGACCTGCAGCTGACTTTTTCGGCCCAAAATCAGATGGACTTTAGATTTGGAACATGTTTCAAATCTTTCCAACGGACTCGAGTCCTGTCGTCTGTATGCTAGTCCGACGGATGAAAACCGATGCTACTGGCTATGAACTTCCTTATTTTAGTCCAGTGTACGTCATCATGTACGAATCCATCAGACTTTGGTGTGATCCTGTGTAGGCAAGTCCGTTCGTTCAAAAGTCTGTCGGAAAGTCCGTCTGAAAGTCCGTCGGACCGTTGATGCCGAAAAGTCCGCCCGTGTGTACGCGGCATTAGGCTACTCAGACACCAGCTGTTTTTGGAGAGATCCGCCCATTAGACAGTTGCTATCGACTCCTCATTTAATTACCTGCCCCGTGTGGGTGGAAAACTACAGGGTTATTGCTATTTAAACTGAGACGACGGCATCATTTGTTTGCTGCACGCCCAGGCTCCACACCATCAAGCAGCATTCTCCTACACTACACATCGACTAAGTAAGTGACTATATATCTGAGTATATTTAGTCCAAGCTGTTTTTTTGCTCTGTTTGACCGCTGTTAACATGGGAAACTCTTTTGGTCTTCAGCACTAACTGATTTTATTGGGCATTGTCTATACAGGCTATGCTACTACCTACAGACCGGCTATTTGTCTATATTTCAATGGTCATTAGATTGTTTTGACCAGCTTTTCCCATGTTGTGTTAGCGGCCACACTATCACCAATACCAGTTGCCAACCAACACTAATTTAACTATGCATATGTAGCGCCCTGCTCCCGTTGATCAGGCGCTTGCATGTAAATTTAGGGGGTTATCTGTTCTGTACACAGTTCAGATTTAATCTGTAGCTAAATTAGCTTCTGTTCCAGCTTTGGCTGTGTTGCATGTAGTTCCACACTGTTGTCTGTAGGTGTCGTTGTCACCGCAGGCCAGTGTTGGAAGAGCAAGAGGCTGAAGTGTATTGAGTGCCCTTCTTTCTTGGAAACAGCCCAGTGGGGGTGGTCCACCGCTGTGCATTCTGGGAGAGGGTACCTAATTTTTGTTTCTCTCTTGCTTCCTGGCCCTCTTGGCCTAAGGTATGTAGTGACTCTTCTCCTGCCTCGGGGCCATGTTGGCCCGAGGCTACGTGACTGCAAGTAGGCCCAGAAGCCTGTCTGGGGCCTACCACCACAGAGGTGGTCCTTAGGCTGTCTTGCCTGTTAAGAAGAAGCTGAGCCAAGCTGAGAAGATCCAGAGGAGGACCCTTGCTGGAGAGAACCAGGATGAAGGCTGGTCTCTCGGGAGGGCCTGGTAACTTACTTGGAGGACGCACCTATACTTAACTAACCTGCCTCACAGTACTGCCGAGTCGGCTTAAAGGTTCTGGTACTGTGTAATCGTGCAACTAATACTAAATCCTGTGGCAGAGGATTGTTCAACCATTTTGTTCTTCTCAAGTCTGTGGCAGAGACTTTCATCCGTGCGCCATTCCGGCTACTAGGTCAGTGAGAGAGGCCTATCCGGGTGGGGAAGATCTGGTGACTGAAGGTGCATTTGTCTTCAGGATCTCAAATTCCTCAGTGATCTGCATAAGGTATCTGAACCCTCCTGCAACTCCTCTTCTACCTCTTTACTGCTACTTCTTTAAAAGTTTTGCAATAAAGCATTGGAAACAGAACTAAGTGACTGGTGCATACATTGCTGGGCGTAAGGCCTAATACAGACTCTAAGTCCCGTATATGGCGGAAATACAGGTGAGGGGGTGACGGCAAAGACCCAAATTAAATCAGCGGCTCCTTCAAGGGTAAGCGCTACACATATATGCTGTTTACTGCATACTTTATACTTATACCATATTATATATTTTATGTTTAGGGGTCCGAGTCTTTTTCCTGCTGCTCCTTGTGGATTCCATTGTCTGTCGCACTCGCCGTTTTCTGCTGGTGTTATCTCTATGGTGACTTTTATTAGCCGGTATTACTCTTTTTGCTGCAATCCTATTTCCCAATATTGGATTGTCTAAATGTCCTTACCTTTGAATCAGTCTTCGACTGACATTTACATTTGAAACTTGGAGAGTAACGCCGCACCGGCTGAGTAAATTGGCTTCCTAGTGCCTGTGCATATTTTTGTGCACGGAGATCTCCACTAGTAAGTTCCCTAACCCATTGCCCTTCAATATCTGCCATGTTTTTATGTTTTTTTTTTCCCTGTTGCTGGATGTATACTGTATTATAGTAATTTTTGTTTATGTATACCTTTACACTAGATTATACAGTATATCTGCAAACCCCTGAAGAAGGAATTTTATAAGTAAACTCCGAAACATGTTGGGTTATCTGACTGTTATATGATTGATGGCGATCTCTCACCGTAGAGACCCTCTCCTATACCTCAGAATGTAGCTGTATGGATATGTTCAATATAAACTTCGGCACTGTCTTTTAACTATGTTTTTTTATGGATACTGTATTTGTTTAATACATTTTGATACTGTTTGATATACCTATTTACTCTTCTTTATATGCATTCTATTAAACTCTCACCCGTACAATCTCCAGGGCATTCTCTCCAAAAACCAAACCACACATGTGAGGAACCGCCACGATTGTTAGCGCGAGAGCAATAATTCTAGCTCTAGACCTCCTCTGTAACTCAAAACTGGTAACCTGTAGAATTTTTTAAACGTCCCCTATGGAGATTTTTAAAGGTCAAAGTTTGTCGCCATTCCACGAGCGGGCGCAATTTTGAAGCGTGACATGTTGGGCATCAATTTATCAAAATTGCGCTTGTGAGACCACTGTGCAAATAGGGAGAGACATAAAGTATTGCAACGGCCGCCATTTTATTCTCCAGGGTGTATGAAAAATATATATATACATATATATCATTTTGGGTGTTTCTAGGTGATTTTCTAGCAAGAAAAAATGATTTTAACTTAAACACCAAATCTCAAAAAGGGGCTCAGTCCTTAAGTAGTTAAAATCCAATGGATATTTGGCTCCTGAACCACTGGGGTAGACAGATATGTGATTTAACCAATTATCCATATCTGTCTACCCCTGTGGTTCAGGAGCCAAATATCCATTGGATTTTAAAAGTAAAATACTTATTAACAGAGACCTATGAATAATGCACAGGCCTTTGCACGTTTGAGATATAGGCAAAAATATTGTGATATAAATGTATGCTATTGTCAGATTATATAATTTTGTGTGTGTTTTGTCTAAATGTTGTTATTTTCAATTTATAGTGATCATGTATGCAGTGCCTGATAAAAGTTCTCCTGAAGAAGCCTTCGCTTGGCGAAACACGTAGAGATTAGAATTAGCTGCATCTGTATTGTATGGTCATTTATTGTCAGTTTTTAGATGTTATTAAATAAAAATTTTGATATTTTTTACATATTACTTGTCGCTGTTGTGTTTTGGCACCTTTAAAAATCCAATATATTATCCTCTTGTTATGTATATCCAACTCCAGTCATTGACACCGGGTCATAGACTGTGGCGGCTGGGATAGAATGTTGTAATGCTAGGTAAGCTCTATGTGTTTCCCAATATGCTTCTTCAGGAGCTTATTTCCATTTCTCTGAATGAAATAAATAACAGCAATAAGTACGGTATATACATATAAACATATAACATGTCTATTTTATTTGTATTAGTTGTAAACAATATATATATATATATATATATAATATTACAGCTGTGTCCAAAAACCAAACATGCAATGGTTAAAAGCTCTCCGCTAGCGGCCGAAAAGTGCCACTTAAACAGCGCTGAAGCGCCACTAAAACGAGAGGTGCTTTAGTGCTTATGCAGCCTCGCTCCAGTGTGTAAAGGGACTAATAGATGTCAATGGGTATACAGCACATGATAACTCCTCAGAGGCTCGTTTACCACCTGTAGGCGGAATCGTCAACTTGGATCTGTGCCTAGAAGGGTGTAGAACATACCAGTATGTACAGTATATAAGTGTAGTGATGGTGCAGCAAGGTGAATTAGAGCTGGCTTGTGAAGCTGTTAAAACAGAAAATCCTCTATTGGAAATATATAGATGAATACTCTTACCAGACAAGGTGGACCCACTTGCCAGCGGCAGTGGGTCAATCAAGCTCATATTGGCCGAAAGCCTGGAGGTTGGGAGTTGTACCAACTCGAGCACGTCTGGAACCTGGAAGGTGGTCACTCCAAAAACAATAGGTCCACTTGTCAGCAAGATGTATTTAGCCGAAGGCCCAGGACTAGGATAATTCTCCATCGATAATATATGAGTTGAATTTTTTTTAAAAGCAATGTGTCAAAAAAAGGGGTTTATTCATAAAAAGAACAAAACATCAATAATAGATGAGTATAAAGAAGTTGTGAGCACAGAATTTTTTTTTTAAAAGCAATGTGGGAAGTAAAGCAGGTCCGACGCGTTTTGTCCCAACGGACTTCAACTGGGGCATGGAAGT
The DNA here is from genome assembly GCA_037952925.1 of Lithobates clamitans. Lineage (NCBI taxonomy): Eukaryota > Metazoa > Chordata > Amphibia > Anura > Ranidae > Lithobates > Lithobates clamitans. The sequence goes on along the minus strand of JBBGZY010002781.1, from coordinate 86,685 downwards.
TTGTCAGAGGGTGAGGCCTCGGTTGGGGACTGTTTTTGCCGCCAAATGCATTGAATAAACTCAACAGCCTGACTTTATGGAGTGCAGTTTTTGCTCTTCAGTTTCATTATGCACACAGTTGGATGAACTCAGATGTTCCCTCAGTAATTGCAATTATAATATTTACAACTCGGTTACCAGCAAATAAAAACATGTTGAACCTGCGGAACACCAAGGTAACTCGTCCGTTGCTGGTGGATAAACTTCAGCAGTTGGAAGAACGTTTTTTGTCCTCCCCGCACTATCTCTTCTTAGGGAGATAGTCAGAGCAAGAGCCAGGTTAAGGGATATTGATATTGGAAAGGTCGAGAAAGCCCTCCTCGGACTGAGACAAACGTAATACGATAAGGCCAATAAGCCCCACACACTCTTAGCTAGACAACTCTGCGAACGCTCCATTGCGGCCTCTCCCACTTTCCTTAGGGACACATCCGGTACCCTACATTCTCATCCTTCTAAAACTGCACACATTTTCCATGACTATTATTTTAATTTGTATAATGATCCCATTGTTCCACACAACCCCCCCACCCCCGGATCTTTCCCAGGCCATACAATCCTACCTGGAGGACAGTGGTCTTCCTGCTTTTAATCCTTCTGACTTAGCCAGTCTAAACTCCTCTATTTCTGAGGAGGAGGTAGTTTCTATGATCTCTTCCAGCTAATAAATCTCCAGGACCTGACGGTCTGCCGTACCTTTTTTTATAAAACCTTTCTTCCGCTCCTTCTCCTTTACATCACTTCTTTGTTTAACTCTATCCTAAATTATTCTCCTATTCTGAGAGACATGCAAACCTCCTTTCTTACGATGATCCCTAAACCGGGTAAGGACCATACCCTAAACCCAAATTACAGACCGATTGCGCTTCTTGATTCTGACCTCAAAATCTTCACAAAAATTTTAGCAAACAGACTAAATAACCTTTTGTCATCTCTAATTCCTAAGGACCAGGTGGGGTTTAACCCCCTTCGCCAAGCTGGTGACAATACCAGGAGAGCTATCGATCTTATAGATGTGGTGAATAGGACTCAGTCTGAGGCACTACTCCTCAGTTTGGATGAAAAGGCCTTTGATAGGCTTGGTTGGCCATTTTTTTTTGCAACTCTCCGCCGTGTTGGCACCAGGGGCCCTTTTCTGCAAGCCGTTGCCCATCTTTATTCCTCTCCCTTGGTGCTAGTTAGGACCCAGTTCACTACCTCCCCTACCTTTCCCATCTCTAATAACCTGCCTAGACAGACTTTTTATAGTTACTTGCAAATACGACATTTTGCACAGTCCTTAGTTGCAAATCTCTCAGTTCTCCCCTGTGACAGAATTGAAGAGAGTCTGCTTGGAGGGCCCATCCCCTAGGGGTATGATATCGCGTACTTACCAACTCTTAATTAGGGACCCATCTCTATCCGGACCTCAGCACACCTATATGCGTAAGTCGGAGCAGGCCTTGGGCGAGAAGTTACCTTTGAAATCGTGGCAATTTATTTGGTCACAGGCCTCTAAGAGCTCTATCTGTACCTTTTACAAAGAGAATCAATATAAGATACTCTATCATTGGTACCAAACCCTAGACCTGCTCCATTCCATATATCCCTCTGCCGATTGCCAGTGTTGGTGTTGCAACGCAGATGTGGGTACGTTGTATCATATTTTCTGGACATGCCCTCTAATCACCACCTATTCTTGGTTGGTCCACTCCCTACTCCATTCCAATCTTTGGTTCCTGGGTGCCTTTCAATCCTACAATTTTTCTTTTGGGCCTTCCAACCCTCTCTTTCTCTAAAACGGCTAGAAAACTTCATGCGCATGTCTTAACTGCTGCACGATGCTTGATTGCCCTTAAGTGGAAGAAGCGAGATCCTCCTTCTATGGCTGATTTGCACTCCAGGATCCGAGATGTGAAACGGATGAAAGGCCTGACTGCTTCAGTAAATGACACTCTTGATGCTCATAATTGGGTTTGGGAAATGTGGGATTTGTTCGAATGTCCTCCAGCCTGAAGTCTTATTAACTTGGAGATGTCCTGGGTGGATGATGACTCTGGTTTCTGGGGTGGGTCCTGGTGTGGGTGGCTATTCTTTACTACTTTCCTATCTCCCCTTCTTCTCTCTCTACCTCTGTCTTGCTCTATTGTATGTTTTTTTTATATTTGCCAATGTGCTAATTTCAGCTCTCTTTCCCACTCGGCTACATATCATTAGACAGTTGTGATTTTGTAGTATTACTGCTGCTGTGATTGAGATCATTGAATCTGAAGTTGTTATATATTATCCCCATCTGCGGGACTTGCGTGTCCCATTTATTTAATTTTTAAAAGATTTTTTTACGTGATTGCACTGTCCGTTGGCACTTGTTTGTTTTCTATTTTCTTGTCCTTTTTGTTGAAAATCATTAAAACTGTCAGTTTTCAAAAACATGTTGAACCTAAAAAAAACTGTTGGATTTTCAGGCTGACTATGACCACCTTACATTCACCTCCTACTATGGCGATCACCGAGAGGAATCAAAGGACTCCAGATTGTAAAGTGAAGGAACACAGAGCTGGAAGGCAGAATGAAGTCACCAGATGTTCCCCCGTAATTATATTTATCATTTTCACAGCTGGTTTACCAGCAAATAGAAAGTATTGAACCTAAAAGAGTCTGTTTCAGGCCGAATATGACCACCATATATTGTATACACCTCTATGCCAATCACCAAGGTAAAGTGAAGGAACACGGAGCTGGAAGGCAGAAAGGAGTCACCAGATGTCCCCCCCCCCCCCGTAATTACAATTATAATACTCACAACTAGGGATGAGCTTCGTGTTCGAATCGAACGCATGTTCGACTCGAACATCGGCTGTTCGACCGTCCGTCGAATTGCGAACGTTATGGGCCGTTCGCGCCAAATTCGTGTGGCGCGTCACGGCCCATAATTCACTGCGGCATCGCAGTGCATTGCTGGCTGATGATTGGCCAAGCATGCACTATGAGCGCATGCTTGGCCAATCAAAGCGCCGTCAGTAGAGAGAGCTGTAATTGGCCAAAGCCAGGGTGGCTTTGGCCAATTATGGCTCAGGGGATTTAGTACACGCCCCACACTATATAAGGCCGCCTGCACGGCGGCCCTGTGTAGTGTGTTCCGGTGTGCTGATAGAGAGAGAGACAGACAGTGTCATTTGATTTGAGTTAGCTAGATTAGGTTAGATCTGTTCCTGCTATTTACATTTAATGCAGTGCGTCCTGCTCACAGTGTTCAGCTAGATCCGTTCCTGCTATTTACATTTAGTGCAGTCAGTGCGTCCTGCTCACAGTGTTCAGCTAGATCCGTTCCTGCTGTTTACATTTAGTGCAGTGCGTCCTGCTCACAGTGTTCAGCTAGATCTGTTCCTGCTATTTACATTTAGTGCAGTCAGTGCGTCCTGCTCACAGTGTTCAGCTAGATCTGTTCCTGCTATTTACATTTAGTGCAGTGCGTCCTGCTCACAGTGTTCAGCTAGATCTGTTCCTGCTATTTACATTTAGTGCAGTGCGTCCTGCTCACAGTGTTCAGCTAGATCTGTTCCTGCTATTTACATTTAGTGCAGTGCGTCCTGCTCACAGTGTTCAGCTAGATCCGTTCCTGCTATTTACATTTAGTGAAGTCAGTGCGTCCTGCTCACAGTGTTCAGCTAGATCCGTTCCTGCTATTTACATTTAGTGCAGTCAGTGCGTCCTGCTCACAGTGTTCAGCTAGATCCGTTCCTGCTATTTACATTTAGTGCAGTCAGTGCGTCCTGCTCACAGTGTTCAGCTAAATCCGTTCCTGCTATTTACATTTAGTGCAGTCAGTGCGTCCTGCTCACAGTGTTCAGCTAGATCTGTTCCTGCTATTTACATTTAGTGCAGTGCGTCCTGCTCACAGTGTTCAGCTAGATCTGTTCCTGCTATTTACATTTAGTGCAGTGCGTCCTGCTCACAGTGTTCAGCTAGATCTGTTCCTGCTATTTACATTTAGTGCAGTGCGTCCTGCTCACAGTGTTCAGCTAGATCTGTTCCTGCTATTTACATTTAGTGCAGTGCGTCCTGCTCACAGTGTTCAGCTAGATCCGTTCCTGCTATTTACATTTAGTGCAGTCAGTGCGTCCTGCTCACAGTGTTCAGCTAGATCCGTTCCTGCTATTTACATTTAGTGCAGTCAGTGCGTCCTGCTCACAGTGTTCAGCTAGATCCGTTCCTGCTATTTACATTTAGTGTAGTCAGTGCGTCCTGCTCACAGTGTTCAGCTAGATCCGTTCCTGCTATTTACATTTAGTGCAGTCAGTGCGTCCTGCTCACAGTGTTCAGCTAGATCTGTTCCTGCTATTTACATTTAGTGCAGTCAGTGCGTCCTGCTCACAGTTTTCAGCTAGATCTGTTCCTGCTATTTACATTTAGTGCAGTGCGTCCTGCTCACAGTGTTCAGCTAGATCTGTTCCTGCTATTTACATTTAGTGCAGTGCGTCCTGCTCACAGTGTTCAGCTAGATCCATTCCTGCTATTTACATTTAGTGCAGTCAGTGCGTCCTGCTCACAGTGTTCAGCTAGATCCGTTCCTGCTATTTACATTTAGCGCAGTGCGTCCTGCTCACAGTGTTCAGCTAGATCCGTTCCTGCTATTTACATTTAGCGCAGTGCGTCCTGCTCACAGTGTTCAGCTAGATCCGTTCCTGCTATTTACATTTAGTGCAGTGCGTCCTGCTCACAGTGTTCAGCTAGATCCGTTCCTGCCATTTACATTTAGTGCAGTGCGTCCTGCTCACAGTGTTCAGCTAGATCCGTTCCTGCTATTTACATTGAGTGCAGTGCGTCCTGCTCACAGTGTTCAGCTAGATCTGTTCCTGCTATTTACATTTAGTGCAGTGCGTCCTGCTCACAGTGTTCAGCTAGATCTGTTCCTGCTATTTACATTTAGTGCAGTGCGTCCTGCTCACAGTGTTCAGCTAGATCCGTTCCTGCTATTTACATTTAGTGCAGTGCGTCCTGCTCACAGTGTTCAGCTAGATCCGTTCCTGACATTTACATTTAGTGCAGTGCGTCCTGCTCACAGTGTTCAGCTAGATCCGTTCCTGCTATTTACATTGAGTGCAGTGCGTCCTGCTCACAGTGTTCAGCTAGATCTGTTCCTGCTATTTACATTTAGTGCAGTCAGTGCGTCCTGCTCACAGTGTTCAGCTAGATCCGTTCCTGCTATTTACATTTAGTGCAGTCAGTGCGTCCTGCTCACAGTGTTCAGCTAGATCCGTTCCTGCTATTTACATTTAGTGCAGTCAGTGCGTCCTGCTCACAGTGTTCAGCTAGATCCGTTCCTGCTATTTACATTTAGTGCAGTCAGTGCGTCCTGCTCACAGTGTTCAGCTAGATCCGTTCCTGTTATCTTCCTACTGACAGGCAGGCTTGTCTGGTTACAGTATATAAAGCTACCTGAAGAAAATTACAGGTGTTCTATCCCAGCTTAGTGCAGCTACAGGCCATTAGTATGTCTGGAAGGCCAAGAAGGAGAGGCAGACAGTCACAAGCCAATAAGAGAGGGCAAGCAGGCTCTGTGTCTAGTGCTGGTCGTGGAGACGGTGCATCCTCATCAGCCCGTGGCCATGGGACACGCTTGGCCTTTTTTTCGGCAGCTGGCCGTGTTGAGCCGCAACATGCAGAAAACTTGGTCGAGTGGATGACCAAGCCGTCCTCATCCTCCTTATCCTCTCTCACTCATGCCCAGGGTGCTTTGTCTGGCAAAGCAGCGGTCTCTTCCCTCAGCTCAATGTCATCAGTGACTCCTTCCCTAGCTCCACCATGTCCTCCTGAGGATTCCCTCGAACTGTTTGACCACAGTGTTGGGTACATGCTCCAGGAGGATGCCCAGCGTTTGGAAGGCTCTGATGATGATACTGAGCTCGATGAAGGCAGTAACATGAGCACGGACAGAGGGGGTGCCCAAGAAGGACAGCAATCTGGCAGTCATGCTCCCCCTGCTGCAGCATACTGCCAGGTTTGCTCCAGTGAGGAGGAGGGAGGGGATGATGAGGTCACTGACTCAACGTGGGTGCCTGATAGGAGAGAGGAGGAGGAGGAGGAGGAGGAGGCGGCACATCACCAACGAGGCAGGATGCCCTCCAGGGGCCAGCCTAAGGGCAGCACATTGACTGCATCACACCCCAAAGCTCCACATGTGCAGGGCGCTGCAGTCTCTGCGCGTTATTCAAAAAGTTCTTTGGTGTGGGCCTTTTTTGAGACGAGTGCATCAGATCGCACCGTTGCTATTTGCAACATATGTCTCAAGCGTATCTCGCGTGGCCAAAACATCTCCCGCTTGGGTACCACATGCTTGACCAGACATATGTTGACCTGCCATGCAGTTCGTTGGCAAGCATATCTAAAAGACCCACACCAAAGAACAAAGAGGATCTCTCCTTGCTCCTCATCAGCTGAGATTTCCAACCCCACTAGACCTTCAGTCCTCTCTGAGACCTGCAGTGAGAGGAATGAAGGTGTAGAATTAGGTGTGTCACAGCCAAGTACTTGTGGGCAATCTGCTTTTGGTACACCAACGTCAGATTGTACCAGGCAAATTTCCCTGCCCCAGCTGCTGCACCGCCGAAAGAAGTTTGCTCCCAGCCATCCACATGCCCAGCGGTTGAATGCTAGCTTGGCAAAATTGCTAGCACTTCAACTGCTGCCTTTTCAGTTGGTAGACTCTGCCCCCTTCCGTGAGTTTGTGGAATGTGCGGTTCCTCAGTGGCAGGTACCCAAACGCCACTTTTTCTCACGGAAGGCGATTCCGGCTCTCTACCGGCATGTGGAAGGCAATGTCCATGCCTCGCTGGACAGGGCGGTCAGCGGTAAGGTGCATATTACCGCTGACTCATGGTCCAGCAGGCATGGACAGGGACGTTACTTAAGTTTCACGGCGCATTGGGTGACTCTGCTGGCAGCTGGGAAGGATGCAGGACAAGGTGCAGTAGTGTTGGAGGTTGTTCCGCCACCACGCCTCCAAAATGCTGATTGTGACACACCTCTCTCCTCCACCCCCTCCTCTTCTTCTTCCTCCATGGCCTCTTCCTCGGAACCAGCGGTGCTCCGTAGGCGTTCAAGGGGCTACGCAAGTACGCAGGCCAAAAGATGCCATGCGGTGCTTGAGCTGGTGTGCTTGGGGGACAGGAGCCACACTGGGGCAGAGGTTCTGTCAGCTCTGCAGGGGCAGGTTCAGAGGTGGTTGACGCCACGCCAACTTAAGGCAGGAATGGTGGTTTGCGACAATGGCACCAACCTCCTCTCTGCCCTCCGACAGGGACAACTGACCCATGTGCCCTGTTTGGCTCACGTCCTTAACTTGGTGGTGCAGCGGTTCTTGGGCAGGTACCCGGGCTTACAGGATGTCCTGAGGCAGGCCAGGAAAGTCTGTGTGCATTTCCGCCGGTCATATAATGCCAGTGCTCGGCTGACGGACCTCCAAAAGGAGTTTAACCTGCCCAAGAACCGCCTAATCTGTGACATGCCCACCAGGTGGAACTCGACATTGGCCATGCTGCAGCGGCTGCACACGCAGCAGAGGGCCATCAATGAGTACCTGTGCGACTATGGCACCAGGACAGGGTCAGGGGACCTTGGTTTTTTTTCCCCACGCCAGTGGGCCATGATCAGGGATGCATGCACTGTCCTGTCACCATTCGAGGAGGCCACGAGGATGGTGAGCACTGACAGTGCATGCATCAGTGACACTGTCCCCCTTGTCCACCTGTTGGAGCACACGCTGCGTGGAATAATGGACAGGGCACTTGAGGCAGAACAGAGGCAGGAAGAGGAGGACTTCCTTAGCTCTCAAGGCCCCCTTTATCCAGACAGTGTTCCTGCGTGCCCGCCGATCACACAGGAAGAGGACGAGGAGGAGGAGGAGGAGGAGGAGGAGGAAGATTGTGTCAGTATGGAGGTGGAGCCTGGCACTCAGCATCAGCAGTCTTTAAGGGATCAGTCCCAAGGAACACATGGACTTGTACGTGGCTGGGAGGAGGTGGCTGCGGACGTTGTTGTCCTTAGTGACCCAGAGGACTCCGGACCGAATGCCTCAGCAAACCTACGCTGCATGGCCTCCCTGATCCTGCAAAGCCTGCGTAAGGATCCTCGTATTCGTGGTATCAAGGAGAAGGACCAATACTGGCTGGCAACCTTCCTTGATCCACGTTACAAGGGTAAGGTTGCGGACCTTATCTTGCCATCGCAGAGGGAGCAGAGGATGAAACATCTTCGGGAGGCCTTGCAGAAAGGTCTGTGCAACGCGTTCCCAGAGACTGGGAGGTTACAAACTCCTGTTTCTGGACAACGTGTTGCTGAGGCTTCAGTCAGTCAAAGAAGGAGCGGTGGAGAAGGTGGCCGTCTGACCGATGCGTTCAGACAATTTTTTGGTCCGCAGCCCCAAGGTATGATCGGTTCCAGCAACCATCGCCAGCGTCTGTTTTACATGGTGCAGGAATACCTAGGGGCAAGATCAGACTTGGACACCTTTCCCACCGAAAATCCTCTGGGTTACTGGGTCTTGAGGATGGATCACTGGCCAGAGCTTGCACAGTATGCAATTGAGCTACTGGCCTGTCCTGCATCCAGCGTTCTTTCGGAACGCACATTCAGTGCTGCTGGAGGCGTGGTAACCGATCACAGGGTGCGTCTGTCCACTGACTCGGTCGATCGGCTGACCTTCATAAAAATGAATCAGTCTTGGATCACCACCAGCTACCAAGCACCTGATGCTGATGTAACTGAATAATTTTTTTCAGATCCCTTCAAAGACTGCCTATGCTGATGCTGAGTGACTATCCCTGAGTAATTATCCTCTTCCTCCTCAATCATCACGCTGATAGCTTGTAAGAACATTTTTGGTTCTGGGCGCCACCACCAGTGCCTAAGGCACAATTTTTCAGCCCCTGTCTAACAGGGGCGTGTAATTACAATTTTTGATGCAATACTTTGCAGCAGGGCTCGTTCCTGCGTTCCAACTAGAGTGTCTGTGAGGGGTTGCAGTGTTGTGGCACCAGCACCAGTGCCTAAGACCCAATTTTTCTGCCCCTTTCTAACAGGGGCGTGTAATTACAATTTTTGATGCAATACTTTGCAGCAGGGCTCATTCCTGCGTTCCAACTAGAGTGTCTGTGAGGGGTTGCAGTGTTGTGGCACCAGCACCAGTGCCTAAGACCCAATTTTTCTGCCCCTGTCTAACAGGGGCGTGTAATTACAATTTTTGATGCAATACTTTGCAGCAGGGCTCGTTCCTGCGTTCCAACTAGAGTGTCTGTGAGGGGTTGCAGTGTTGTGGCACCAGCACCAGTGCCTAAGGCCCAATTTTTCTGCCCCTGTCTAACAGGGGCGTGTAATTACAATTTTTGATGCAATACTTTGCAGCAGGGCTCGTTCCTGCGTTCCAACTAGAGTGTCTGTGAGGGGTTGCAGTGTTGTGGCACCAGCACCAGTGCCTAAGGCCTAATTTTTCAGCTCCTGTTCAACAGGGGCATGTAATTACAATTCTTGATCTAATATTTCACAGCAGGGCCCTGTGAGGGCTTACAGTGTTTTGGCCACAGCAACACCTAAGGCCCAAATTTCTGCTGAGTATATAGGGCAGGACCCTACTTTCAAACATCTAACTTACAAACGACTCCTACTTGCAAACGGAAGGAGACAACAGGAAGTGAGATGAAATCTACCCCTAGGAAGGGAAATTCTCTCCTGTAAGAGTTAATATGGGAAAACAATTTCTCCTTTCCACTGATGCTTTCCAATCCTTGTTCCACAAAAAAACCCAAATTTTCAAAAAACATTTTTCATTGGGACAAAAAAGTGAGGTGAAATCTTCTGAAGAGGAGGAAAGACGCAAAACAAATGTCACAGGGGTGATAACCCTTCCCTATGTTTTCCAAAAAGCTTAGAAAAGATTTTTTGGCTGGAGCTAAACACGTTAAAAATGTTCAAAATTACAAACAGATTCTACTTAACAACAAACCTACAGTCCCTGTCTTGTTTGCACCGCCTGTATACTGCTGTTCAGAGTATATAGGGACCTTTCCTTATTTTAATTTGGGTGCGGGGTTCCCCTTAATATCCATACAAGACCCAAAGGGCCTGGTAATGGACTGGGGGGTACCCATGCCGTTTGTCTCACTGATTTTCATCCATATTGCCATGACCCGACATGACATTAAACCCGCAAGCAGTTTTAAATGAGATTTTTTCCTTTAAAAATGACATTTGGTGCAGGGACTGTTCTAAACATGGGAAACACGCGTCACTTTACAGGCATACTATAGACACCCCCCAGGTACGATATTTAAAGGAATATTTCACTTTTTTTTTTTTTACTTTAAGCATCATTAAAATCATTGCTCCCGAAAAAACGGCCGTTTTTAAAAGTTTTTTTTGCATTGATACATGTCCCCTGGGGTAGGACCCGGGTCCCCACACCCTTTTTAGGACAATACCATGCAAATTAGCCTTTAAAATGAGCACTTTTGATTTCGAACGTTCGAGTCTCATAGACGTCAATGGGGTTCTAACGTTCGTGCGAACTTGCGGTCCGTTCGCGGGTTCTGGTGCGAACCGAACCGGGGGGTGTTCGGCTCATCCCTACTCACAACTGGTTTACTACCAAATAATACTGGAAATTAAAAACACATATACCATGCTGTCTATAAAAGAAATCAAACAAAAATTGAAAAAACTAAAGCAGCCAGCACAGCAGTGGATAGAGTTGCAAAAATGACATTTGAAATGTGCAGCACTTATGTGATCATATAAACATAACAAATAATATGAGTACAAAAAAAATGAATAATAAATGATGTGCTCAAAAATACTCCAAGCAGTCCTCTATTATGACATGTGATGTCTATAAATAGAGGAACTTGGACGTGTGATGTCCAAAAAAGTCAGTGACAAACTTCAATTATGTGTGATGATAACCACATGTGGATATGATATAGTGACAGTCTTTAACTTCAAATATGTATGATGTAATAACAGTTGATAGTAGATCCACCACCAAAGACACCAGAAGCTGATTACCAGAGGGATTGAACTCAAGTAGGTGTACACCTAGTGTGTCAATCAAGGTTTGTGGTATAATATACCAAGTGGATCAGAAGCTCTATCCAGATATGACCTCCAGATGTGATAACCACATGTGGATATGATATAGTGACAGTCTTTAACTTCAAATATGTATGATGTAATAACAGTTGGTAGTAGATCCACCACCAAAGACACCAGAAGCTGCTTACCAGAGGGATTGAACTCAAGTAGGTATACACCTAGTGTGTCAATCAAGGTTTGTGGTATAATATACCAAGTGGATCAGATGCTCTATCCAGATATGACCTCCAGATGGACCTCCGAACAGGTGTAAGGTAGGAATGGACTCAGTAGATATAGGCAGTCAGCCCCACCATTAAAAGAAAGAGAAAGGCATATAGCGTAACTCCGTATGGAAATTTTAATACATGAAAAGCAAAGGAAATACACTCACGTGTTTAGCAGTAAAATCAAGCACTTGTATAAAAGAAGACAGTGGTCTCAGCATATCCTCCCGACATGTTTCGACTTAGAGGTCATCATCTGAGGTCCATCTGGAGGTCATATCTGGATAGAGCATCTGATCCCCTTGGTATATTATACCACAAAGCTTAATTGACTCACTAGGTGTACACCTACTTGAGTTCAATCCCTCTGGTAAGCAGCTTCTGGTGTCTTGGTGGTGGATCTACTATCAACTGTTATTACATCATACATATTTGAATTTAAAGACTGTCACTATATCATATCCACACATGATTGAAGTTTGTCACTGACTTTTTTTGGACATCACACGTCCAAGTTCCTCTATTTATAGACATTACATGTCATAATAGAGGACTGCTTGGAGTATTTTTGAGCACATCATTTATTATTCATGTTTTTTGTACTCATATTATTTGTTATGGTTTATATGATCACATAAGTACTGCACATTTCACCCAATTTTTACCAGCAAATAAAAATGTGTTGAACCTAAAAGAACCTGTTAGGTTGAGTTGACTATGACCACCATATATATATATTCACCTCCTACCATGCCGATTACCGGGAGGAATCCATAGATTTCAGACTGTAAAGTGAAGGAACACAGAGCTGGAAGGCACATTTTAGTCACCAGATGTTCCCTCAGTAATTACAATTATAATATTTACAACTTATTTACCATTAAATAAAACCACGTTGAACCTAAAAAAAACCTGTTTCATTTTCAGACTGAGTACGACCACCATATATTCCCCTTTTATGATGCCAATCACTAAGAGGAATCCAAGGATTCCAGAATGTAAAGTGAAGGAACACGGAGCTGGAAGGCAGAAAGGAGTCACCAGATGTCGTCCCCCCCCCTAATTACAATTATAATACGTACAGCTGGTTTACTAGCTGATAAAAATGTGTTGAACCTAAAAGAACCGGTTTAGTTAAGTGCCGCCACCATATATTCACCTCCTACTACGCCGATCACCGGGAGCAGGCTCCGGCCTGGGTATTTTAGACTAAGCAGCCAATTTTTCTAGAGAGGGAAGGAATTCGCGGGGTAGTTGGCGATGGGAAATTCATGGAGTCGTCCTCCGCACTGTATTGCAAAGGGGCACTGTGATATAAAAGGGACTGCACTATAAAGGGGCACTTTAATGACTACAATTCCCCTTTACAGTGCAGTCCCCTTTATATCACAGTTCCCCTTTACATTACAGTGCCCCTAGCAATCACAGCTCCCCATCACAGTGCCCGTTGCAATCATGCCCCCCTCCACATTCCTCTCTAATCACTGTGCCCCATTTTTACTCTCTGCCTTCCATGCACAGTCTTTCCTTAAGCAGGGCAGAGGCAGGATTCAGCCTGTGTGTCCTCTCCAGGGCCTCCTGCCCCACCGATATTATCATTCTACCAGCAGAGCAGGGGGCGGGAGGAGCCGCAGACCTGGATCATATTAACAAGCGGGTGCTTACCCACTTGTTTATGTGTAAAGCCTCCCACTCTTTGTGCAGATCTCAAGCTCCTCCCGCCCCATGCTCTGCTGATAGAATGAAATTGTCTGCAGGAAAGCAGGCAGAGGAGACACAGTCGTGGCCTCATAGTGGAAGGTGAGCAACGACCATGGTCTGGGTTAGACCTTTCCAGACCGCAGTCGCTGCTTACCTCCGGATGTGTGGCCCGGTCATCAACACGCCAACAGACTGGTGCTGGCCCACAGCCTGGGGATTGGGGGCCCCTGCATTAGCCAGCTCTTGTTAGGTCATGCTGCCTGGTGGCCCCAGCCCACTAGACAAATGTCCACTGGACAAGTGTCCAGTGTGCCCTATGGCTTGTCCATACCTGACCGGAAAGAATCCAAGGATTCCAGAATGTTAAATGAAGGAACAGGGATCTGGAAGGCAGAATGGAGTTACCAGATGTTTCCCCCATAATTACAATTAGAATATTTACAGCCGGTCTACCAGCATATAAAACATGTTGAACCTAAAAGAACCTGTTGGGTTGAGTTGAGTAAAACCACCATACATTCTCCTCCTACTAATCCAATCACCAAGAGGAATCCAAGGATTCCAGAGTGTAAAGTGAAGGAACATGGATCTGGAAGGCAGAATGTAGTCACCAGATGCTCCCCCCGTAATTACATTTATAATATTTACATCTGGTCTACCAGCATATAAAACGCATTGATGGGTGACCATAAATGAGAATCCACCCGCCCGCGTCCCACTCAAATTCTGTTTCATGCCGAACTTCCAAACCCTGTAAAGGAGGAAGAAAAAAAAAACGAGCGAGGGAAATTAATTACATCCCCCTTTCCCGTCTTGCGGAGTAATTATGTTTGTGCTGCCGTGTCTGGGAGTCCCAGGAGGACGGAGGTAAACAGATGAAAACTGATGGGCTATTGTACGGGAGCATGTCGCTGCTCTGAAACTCGGATAATTAAAAATCAGCGGCTCAAAAAGGAAATCACGGTCTAATCATAACACGCCGAACAAGAGACAAAGGGAAGATTAGCCGGCATTCAGCCCTGCTGGACAGAAGGGGGGACCCAATCACAACCTCTCTTTAGCAATTTAATAAAAACAGAGGTCTCAGCTGCATGCTTTAGCTATTAAATGGAGAACACAAATGTCACATTTATAACCCTTCACAAATACTGAAGAGTCTGATGGAAGCTGCAACACCTGAAGGGAGAGGGGGAAGGAGACATGGGCCACCAAGGAGCTGAGTATACTACCCCTTCCAGTGTAGGGAACCCCAATTTGGGTTGCCATAGTTGACTGGTAGGGACACTTAAAGGGATAGTCCACCCACATCTGATATGAGGATATTTAGTTTGCTCTGTGCACTATGTATTAAAATTAATCCTATGTTGATCCAGCGCTGTGCCCCACTGCAGATGCACTCTTCCTTGTCTCAAAGGACACAGAGGCAGTAGCAGGAGATCAATCAAATCCTGTGAGGAGGGAGTAGGGAGCGCCTGGAGAGTGCTGAAGGGGGACCCCAGAAGAGGAGGAGTGGAGTGTGTCGACAGGGGATCCCAGAAGAGGAAGAGTGGAGAGCGTCGACGGGAGACCCCAGAAGAGGAGGAGCAGAGTGCCAACGGAGGAACCCGGAAGAGGAGGAGTGCAGAGTGCCAACGGGGGAACCCAGAAGAGGAGGAGCGGAGAGTGCCCACTGGAGCCCCCAGAAGAGAAGGAGTGGAGAGTGCCAACAGGGGACCCTAGAAGAAGAGGATCGGAGAGTGCTTACTCTGAACCCCAGAAGAGGAGGAGCGGAGAGTGCCCACGGGGGACCCCAAAAAAGGAGGCGAGTAGAGTGCCAAAGGGGAACCCTAGAGGAGGGGGGGCGGAGAGTGCCGACAAGAGACCACAGAAGAGGAGGAGTGGAGAGTGCCAAAAGGGGATCCCAGAAGAGGAGGAGCAGAGATCGCCAAAGGGGGACTCCAGAAGAGAAGAAGCGGAGAGTACCAATGGGGGACCCCAGAAAAGGAGGAGTGGAGAGTGCCAATGGGGGATCCCAGAAGAGGAAGAGTGGAGAGTGCTGAAGAGGGATCCCAGAAGAGGAGGAGCGGAGAGTGCTGATGGGGGACCCCAGAAGAGGAGGAGCGGAGAGTGCTGAAGAGGGATCCCAGAAGAGGAGGAGCAGAGAGTGCCAATGGGGGAGCCCAGAAGAGGAGGAGCAGAGAGTGCTGAAGAGGGATCCCAGAAGAGGAGGAGTGGAGAGTGCTGAAGATGGAATCCAGAAGAGGAGGAGCGGAGAGTGCCAATGGGGGAGCCCAGAAGAGGAGGAGCAGAAAGTGCTGAAGAGGGATCCCAGAAGAGGAGGAGTGGAGAGTACTGAAGATGGATCCCAGAAGAGGAGGAGCGGAGAGTGCCGATGGAGGAGCCCAGAAGAGGAGGAGCAGAGAGTTCTGAAGAGGGATCCCAGAAGAGGAGGAGTGGAGAGTGCTGATGAGGGACCCCAGAAGAGGAGGAGTGGAGAGTGCCAATGGGGGACCCCAGAAGAGGAGGAGCAGAGAGTGCTGAAGAGGGATCCCAGAAGAGGAGGAGTGGAGAGTGCCAATGGGGGACCCCAGAAGAGGAGGAGCAGAGAGTGCTGAAGAGGGATCCCAGAAGAGGAGGAGTGGAGAGTGCTGAAGAGGGATCCCAGAAGAGGAGGAGCGGAGAGTGCCAATGGGGGAGCCCAGAAGAAGAGGAGTGGAGAGCGCTGAAGAGGGATCCCAGAAGAGGAGGAGTGAAGAGTGCCGATGGGGGAACCCAGAAGAGGAGGAGCGGAGAGTGCCGTAGGTGGATCCTAGAAAAGGAGAAGCGGAAAGTGCCAATGAGGGACCCCAGAAAAGGAGGAGTGGAGACTGCCAATGGGGGAACCCAGAAGAGGAGGAGTGGAGACTACCAATGGGGGAACCCAGAAGAGGAGGAGTGGAGAGTGCTGAAGAGGGAACCCAGAAGAGGAGGAGTGGAGAGTGCCGATGGGGGACCCCAGAAGAGGAGGAGCGGAGAGTGCCGATGGGGGACCCCAAAAGAGGAGGAGTGGAGAGTGCCAAAGAAGGACCCCAGAAGAGAAAGCGTGGAGAGTGATGAAGGGGGACCCCAGAAAAGGTGGTTTGCAGACAATGGGCCTAGAACTATTACACTCACTAAGTGTGCAGAATATATAACATGTACAGGCGGTCCCCGGGTTACAAACAAGAAGGTTCTGTAGGTTTGTTCTTAGGTTGAATGTGTATGTAAGTTGGAACAGGTACATTTTTTAACCAAAATAATTTTTAATTTACCCAAATTTTGCCCCCAGTTACACAGAACAAACGTATATTGAGTTTCACAGGAAGAATAGCTCTGCAAACATTTTATTAATACATCTCATGAAGTTACTTTTACTTTCCAGCAGTAAATGCTGTGGTGTCAGTTTTTGACAGACTATCCAGCCAGCCTTACAAGTTACAGCAGATTGGGGTCATTCGTTCTGAAACCATGACCCTTCAATCCAAGATGTGCATGCTGCCGGCAGGCTCTAATTACTTCTATTGCTCATTATGTCCTCAGTGACAGATCTGGAAGGAGAATAGGAGATCCTGATACAATGTATGTCTGTGATTTATGTCCCGCTGTGTGCTGCATGCAATCCCCCCAATTCCTGGTAATGACGCATAGCCACTCCAAGAGGAGCCACAAGGCACTGTATTTATACATGACAGTTCTGTGTGAGGAGAAGGAACATTTCTTATCCAGCTAGCCAAATCAATGACTTACCACTCGTAGAAGTCTACATGAATCCAAACGCAACCCCACTGATGTCATACCGCCAGCTATTAGAGGAGCCAAAATCATTTCATCTATAGGAGGAACGTCACTGCCACTCATACCAAGAGTTTAGGTGCAAGTAATGCTTCATGGAGTTCATTAGAATCATCACCTGACCTGCTTCTGCAATGCTAAACTGTCTGACTGTGGGAAGGGGGGGGGGGTTTAGAATGTAAGCTCTTCTGGTACAGAGACTGATGTGACTGGCTCAGTGTTCTCTGTACAGCGCTGCAGTATATGTCAGAGCTATATAAAGCTAGGGGGCGTGAAAGGACAGAAAGAAAGGCCACACACCCAGAGACTGTTGTGCACCACCACCTCGGCAGGAAGGACTTTTTTCCGAGTGGAAACCTGACACCATGCATTCCACTTGAGGTAACGGACTACTAAGCTAACTAGAACTATTTCTCAAATGCAAAAAACTGCGTGAGTTTGAAAGGCTCCATATGACCACTCAGCATAACTAAAGTGGGAAAGGAAAGGGATACCCAGAGCCCCACCCACCCGCTTATAAACTTCTATATTAAAGGGGCACTGAAGCAAGAAATGGTTTATCGTCTCCTCCACACCGCCACATTCCACTCTTGGACAATCATGGTTCTCCACAGAGCGATGCTTCAAATTGACCTTCACATAGAGTCTGCCATGGAATGAGAGCCAGGCCAAATCCCCAAACTTTAAAGGGATTCTCCCCAGAATAATGAAACTCAGACCCTCCCTCATAACAGAGCCTGAACAATCCCTCAAGGCAAGTGGCTCGCTAAAAGCAGATTAAACAATCCCCTTCTCCAGGGCCTTCCTTGGAAGAGACTTAATTTCCTCCGCCGTCACAAAGCATTTTCAGGCATGAAGCTCACTGTGTTGGAAGCCTAGGATTTTCACTGGCCCACCACTCTCCCAGCTTCACAGAAAAGGCCTAAACCAGGACTGAAAAATACCCATAACAGCTAGAAGAAACAGCTGTAGATCTTTGCATAGAGAGTCACTGGTAAAACACAGACAAAGCTGACATACAAATATACCGGGATCAGGTAAGTTTTAATCAGGTAAATTCTTTCCCTGTAAGAGAGTTTCTAATCCTCCCAGCTGGCAACCTTGGCATCGGCATCTTATAGTAGCTGTAATCGACAGGACCAAATTTGATGCCTAAATCTCTAATTTCCAGCTCTGGGAAGGCGCTCGGAAGCTCAAAACCCTCGCCTTTCTCTCCCATCCAGAAAACCTCACTCTTATCCAGATTGATCTTTGAGCCAGATGCCTTAGCATACTGCTTCATCACTGAGACCACCTACTCTGCTTCCTCTGTCCCGTAGATGAAGACAGACACATCATCAGCATAGGCCACTACCCTCAGAGGGGGCTCACCGGGAATGCCCAAAGGCACTCCACACAACGTTTCACTCTCTAACCTCCCGATGTAGGGATAGATTGCAAACGAATAGAGCAGAGGACTTCAAGGACAACCCTGATCTACACCTCAGCCAACCTCAAGGTTTTCAGCCAATAACTGATACTGATATGACTGGCTCAGTCCTCTGTGTACAGTGCTGTGACATATGTCAGAGCTACAGTATATAAATGTATAATAATAATAGTGTGTGACTGTGGGGGACATTAGATTGTAAGCACTGCGGTATATGCCAGATCTATATAAATGTACAATGCTATCTCTGAACATTTAGTACCAAACAAAACAAATCCATTGTCAGTATTGCAAAAGAAAAAAAAACATTTCACATAAAAAATAAAAATGATAAACATTTAGAAATGTTATTACAAAGAAAGTTCTGTGATTATTCTGGAAACATTTGGCAGTCTGGAAATCTTATTACAAGCTGTGTAAAGTGTAATTGTTGTATTGTGCCGTGTAATTATCTCCTCATTACTGATGGTAATTGGCAGAGTGTAATGTGTAATACTCTTTCCTTGCTGTTCAGGGTACCATGGGATAAGGAGATGTGGAATGAAACATCTACATCAACCACAAGAACATTGATTTATATGTCCAGAGGTCTCCATCCTCAGATTCCGCTCTCTGGGTCCGATCGCCATTCTCATGCTGATGCATTGACAGGAGCCTCCGCTGTACTGATCGCTAAGAAGGATGATGGAAGGTAATAAGACTAATTACAAGACTATCCACATAAATACAGATAATCCCATCTCCAGCTGGAGAAGATCACACAGAATCTGTTTATAATGTGATCAGAATGTTGAAATTGACTCCTATTATTATTATAATACATTTATATAGCTCTGACATATACTGCAATGCTGTACAGAGAACACTGACCCACATCAGTCTCTGCACCAAAGGAGCTTACACTCTAATGTCTTTACCATAGTCATACATTATTAGTGTTAGGCTATAAGCCTCATAGCACAGATTAAGGGTTGTGTTTTTCTGGGGTATTAACAGTTAAAACGATGGTGGGCAGCAGGTACTCTAAGGTGCCAGATCATTCCTTATAAGTCATGAACAACCTCCTGCCAGCATCATCGCAGTCCCTTGGAACGTCCTGCCCTCCAGGGTTTGAGGAGATTGGATGCCACCTCACCAGCACACAAAGCTGAGCTTAGTGCTTGGACAACCTATCATCTTGCTTAAGCACTATCACATAGTGGTGGAGCATCATGTCTTGAGGTTGGCTCAAGTGTGCGTAAAGGGTGTTCTTTGAGTCCTCTGCTTTATGCATTTGCAATTGATCCCTTCATCAGGAAATAGAGGGCGGACTGTTGTGCAGAGTGCCTTTGGGCATTCCTGGTGAGCCCCCACTAAGGGTCGGGGCCTATGCTGATGACATGTCTGTTTTCATCTCTTGGACGGAGGCCGAGGAGGTGGTCTCGGTGATGAAGCAGTATGCTGAGACATCTGACTCAAAGAATTATCAGGATACAAGTGAGGTTTTCTGGATGGGAAAAGAGGGCAAAGACTTTGAGCTTCCGGATGCCTTCCCAGAGCCCCGGAAGGAAATTAAAGTTTTAGGAAACAAATTTGGTCCCAGCGATTACAGCCTTGCAAATTGGGTATGCAGGCTACAAGATGCCAATGCCAAGGTTGCCAGCTCGAAGAATTGGAAACTCTCTTACAGGGAAAGGACTGACCCGATTAAAACTTGCTTGATCAAGGTATTTCTGTATGTCAGCTTTGTCTGTGTTTTGCCAGTGTCTCTCTATGCAAGGTTCTACAGCTGTTTCTTCCAGCTGTTATGGGGGAACAGATTGAACCTCATTAAAGGTCTGTAACCTACTTTCCCAGGAGGTTGGTTGGCCTAGGTATGGTCAACCTGGTGGTATTATTTTCTCTGATGTTTTTGGAACATAATTTTGGTAACATGCTGGGTGGGAAGGTATTTTTCAGTTCTGAATTAGGCCTTTTGTGCGAAGCTGGGAGTAGGGTGGACCAGTGAAAAGCCTGAGGGTCCGACACAGTGAGCTCCCGGCTTATTATGCTCCATGCCTGAAAATGCTTTGGTGGCGTCAAATGACTGCGGAGGAAATTAAGTCTCTTTCTAGGAAGGCCCTGGAGAGGAGGGTTGTTGAATCTGCCTTTAGCAAGCCACTGGCCTTGAGGGATTGCCCAGGCCCTGCTATGAGGGATGGTCTAAGTTTGATTAATCCCTTTAAAATTTTGGGATTTGGCCTGGCTTCCATGGCAGAATCTATGTGAAGGGCAGCTTGAAGCATCGCTCTGTGGAGAACCATGGTTATCCAAGAGTGGAGTGTGGTGGAGTGGAGGAGACGATGGACCATTTCTTGCTTCAGTGCCCCTTTAATGTAGAAGTCTACAAGCACGTGGGTGGGGCTCTGGGAATCCCTTTCCTTTCTCGCTTGAGTTACACGGAGCGGTCATACGGGGCTTTTGAGACGCATCGGGATTTTGATTTTGAGCCCCTTTTATCTAGTTAGCTTAGTAGTCTGTTATTTCAAGTGGAGTGCACGGTGTCAGGTTTCCACTCAGAAAAAAGTCCTTCCTGCCGAAGTGGTGGTGCACAACATTCTGGGTGAAGTTGGGAAGATTCGGGCTCTTGAGAAGAACAGGTGGAGACCGGGGGCCTGGACAAAGGCGTAGGTGTGTCGCTTTCCTTTCTGTCATTTCACGTCCCCTAGATTTTGTTACGTTTAGATGTTTTTTTAAAGGCTGCATGCATGAGATCAATGTTTAATTGTTTCGTAGCCTGAGGGTGTTTGAATTGAAGTAGGGTTGTGTTTTGCATAATTTAGTAGTGTACAGATAATAAAATGATGTTTCTTTGTATATAGTTCTATTTATGTTATTTTCGGGAAAAGACATTTTATTTTCTGTTATTTGCTGATGTAAGCTTACTTGTTTTTTGTTTATTTATGTATTTATTCATTTTTTTTTCTATATATGTAAATATGTTTTTATTATGTTGTATGTTTGCAAGATTTAATAAGCAAAAATTTACACTCTAATGTCCACCCCCACAGTCACACATTATTATTATTATTATACATTAATATAGCTCTGACATATACCACATACTAAGCCACATCAGTTTCTGCACCAGAAGAGCTTACACCCTACTTGTAGTCTCGGGTATGTGCAGCATAGTCTGGCAGTGGATGGGATAATAGCTCCCTGATCAGTATGTTTCAGGTTGGATGCCGATAGAAGAGAAGACCGAAGTGTACAAGAAGAGTATTTCAGACAAGAAAACATTATCACCATCACAGCTAGAAGAGGTTTTTTTTTCTTTTCTTTTGATTCTTTTTTTTTACAGCTTTTCGTTTTTTCTTCATAAAGCTGGAGGGAGCTGACTCCCTATAATTGGAATGCAGGTGCAGATATTTATAGAAAGGTCTCGATGCTGAATTCTGACAGTGGAGATGCATCTGCTGACAGTAATCTATGTGCAGAGAGAAGAGTGTGGAGAGGTGAGATGGTACTCCCAGCGGGGAGATTATCACCTGTCTTTGTGTCTAGACTCCCCTGATGGAGCTGATCTGACAGTCCCCACTCCCTAGCCGGTGGCTCCCAATCTGCATACACCAAGATAACTGAGGCATTTATCAACTGTTCATCCAGAGCCTCTGGTTTATAGACTGGATACATCCTAAATATAGAACCACTTGTCCAACTGTCCATCCATCCAGAGCCTCTGGTTTATAGACCGGATACATCTAAATATAGAGCCATTTATCCAACTGTCCATCCAGAGCTTCTGGTTTATAGACCAGATATGCCATAAATATAGAGCCATTTATCCAACTGTCCATCCAAAGTCTCTGGTTTATAGACCGGATACATCCTAAATATGGAAGCATTTATCCAGCTGTCCATCCAGAGCCTCTGGTTTATAGACCGGATACAACCTAAATATAGAGCCATTTATCCAACTGTTCATCCAGAGCCTCTGGTTTATAGAACTGATACATCCTAAATATAGAGCCATTTATCCAACTGTTCATCCAGAGCCTCTGGTTTATAGACCGGATACATCCTTAATATGGAAGCATTTATCCAACTGTTCATCCAGAGCCTCTGGTTTATAGACCGGATACATTATAAATATAGAGCCATTTATCCAACTGTCCATCCAGTGGGGGCCACACAAAATATTGACATTTTGGGCCCAATTTGGACATTTTCACTTAGGGGTGTACTCACTTTTGTTGCCATTAGTTTAGACATTAATGGATGTGTGTTGAGTTATTTTGAGGGGACGGCAAATTTACACTGTTATACAAGCTGTACACTCACTACTTTACATTGTAGACAAGTGTCATTTCTTCAGTGTTGAAAAGATAGAAGTCACTTGAAAAGATAGAATAAAATATTTACAAAAATGTGAGGGGTGTACTCACTTTTGTGAGATACTGTATGCATGTTTGTTAATAACCTTAAAGTAATAAGGGCTTATTTTATTGATGCAACTAGTAATTGTTAAGTAGTTTTATTGATAAGATTCTAGGGACTGTCAAGGCGCACATCGTTCCTCGGCAAAGGTTCACCTGCCCGGGGTCTTGCAAATGCCAGGGGGCAGCTTGGCACAGTCAGTATAGTGTATTTTTTGAGTGTGACAACTTTAAGTCTCGAGAGAGACGCCTGGCTGGTTGACCACCCTAGCTAGTGAGGAGTTGCGCTCTAAGAAATACATAGGCCTGCTCACATAATCTATTTTTTTTTTCCTTCCAAAGATGAAAGATTCCTTAGGTAAAGGAAGGGTCTCACATTTATCTATAGCATCATCTAGGGCAGGAGTCTCCAAACTTTCTAAACAAATGACCAGTCCTCCAGACTTTATGGGGGCCAGACTCTGGCCATTGGAATTAAACAAATCTGGCGTCAGTGGGAGTAAACAATGCATCTTTGGTATTAAGGAAATAGTACCCTATCGCTGGTTAGGGTTGCCACCTGTCCAGGTTTCACCCGGACAGTCCGGGTTTTAAATCATGCGTCCGGGTTTCAGTACGCCTGAAACCCGGACACATTATTCAGACAGGGTTGTGGCTCCCCAAGTAACCAAGATAGTCACTTAAAAATTGGTTGCCATCTGGGAGCTGTGGGCATCTGTCTGGGGGCAGGTTCGGCATCACTGGGGGGGGGACACGATGATGTCAGCAAGAGCAATTTTGCCACACACACTTCGCCACAGCACACTACGTGCGCTACCACCCAGTGGCATCCCAGGTCTCTTATAATACTATAGTGTTTACTATGAGAAAAAAAATTGCCCTGCACCACTAAAGTGTTCGGTTTTGGCTGGAAGAAGAGGTGGCAACCCTATCGCTGGTGTCAGTGGGAAAAATAGTGCTTCATCATTGGTTTCAGTGGGAGGAATAGTGGCCTGTCTTAGCTATCAATGGTAGGAAGAGTGCCCCATCATTGGTGTCAGTGGGAGTAAGAGTGCCCCATCATTGGTGTCAGTGGGAGGAATAGTGACCTGTCTTAGCTATCAATGGGAGGAAGAGTGCCCCATCATTGCTGTCAGTGGGAGTAAGAGTCCCCCATCATTGGTGTCAGTAGGAGGAAGAGTTCCCCATTGTTGCTGTTAGTGGGTGTATTAGTGCCCCAACGTTGGCGTCAGTGGGATTAATAGTACCCCATTGTTGGTGTCAGTTTGAGGAATAGTGTCTTGTATCAATGGAAGAAGTGGTCCAAGGGTAAGGTGACCAGATTTTTAAAATGAAATCCGGGGACATTTTTTTAATTTTTTTTTACTGGCAAATGGTAAAATATTTTATACGCATATTATCCTAAATTATATATGCAGTGTATGTGGTATGTGAGTATGGAATGATTTTAAAAATGATATAGATGTTATTTCTCACACTTCCTCTATGAGATAAAAAAAGATACTTCTTAGAATTTTTTGGGAGGGGAGGGATGGGGCAGCTAAATTCAAATCCAATACGGGCAGGGGCGGCTCCAGACAATTTTTTTTGGGGGTGCTGTGGCGGTGCTTGAGGTAAAAGTGGGGGTGCAAGTGTGGTGCGCTACCTGTGGGCGTGGCCAAAAGTGGGTGTGGCCAGCAAGTTGCCGCAGTCAGAAAGTGGAGGTTTCTTCATGGCGTACAATGGTGATCAGTATATCCTGGCCTCTGTATACCAATAAAAAGCCAAAACATGCAGCACAACTCTACTCTTCCTTTATACAATTCTACAAATGGACTTATAAGTGCAATGGTGAAACCTATAAAGTAATATCCAGCGCAAAACAACCAATGTATTGCAATGTAGTAGTGACGGTGTCACCCCCTCTGCAAAAATATTTTGAGAAATTGCAGAGCTTCAATGTGCAAATAATGTTGAAACCCCCTACATACAATAATAACAGAGATGCAAATCAAGCAGTGTATTAGAACATAGTAGTGATGGTGTCACCATCTCTGCAAAAAGTAAGAAATATTGCAGAGCTGCAATGTGCAAATCATGGTGAAAACCCCTATATGTAATCATAGTAATAAAATGTAAAATATGTACATCAATTGTACATTTTATTATGTTAATATATAAGGGGTTTCACCACGATTTGCACATTGCAGCTCTGCAATTTCTCAAAATATTTTTGCAGAGGGGGTAAGACCATTATTACTTTACTCATATTGCAATACATTGGGTTGATTTGCACTGGATCTTCATTTATAGGTGTTACCATTGCCCTTATAAGTCCATTTGTACAATTTTATAGATTACGTGTAGGGCAGCGCTGCATTTTTTGCTTTTTATTGATTCACATTAGATGAGGGAACCAGCTAACAAGATTCTCTTATTGTTTTTGAGATTTTTTTTTGTTGCATGGCAGTGGTTTTACTTTGTTATGTCCTCTGTATACTGGTAGCCACTGGCCCTGTATATTGGTGGTCAGTGTGCCCCCTGTATGCTGGTGGTCAGTGTGCCCCCTGTATGCTGGTGGTCAGTGTGCCCCCTGTATGCTGGTGGTCAGTGTGCCCCCTGTATGCTGGTGGTCAGTGTGCCCGCTGTATGCTGGTGGTCAGTGTGCCCCCTGTATGCTGGTGGTCAGTGTGCCCCCTGTATGCTGGTGGTCAGTGTGCCCGCTGTATGCTGGTGGTCAGTGTGCCCCCTGTATGCTGGTGGTCAGTGTTCCCCACTGTATGCTGGTGGTCAGTGTGCCCCCTGTATGCTGGTGGTCAGTGTGCCCCCTGTATGCTGGTGGTCAGTGTGCCCCCTGTATGCTGGTGGTCAGTGTGCCCGCTGTATGCTGGTGGTCAGTGTGCCCGCTGTATGCTGGTGGTACGTGCTGGGTTCAGGAGGATGCTACTTGCAGGGATCAGGAGGATGCTACGTGCAGAGTTCTGGTGGATGCTACGTGCAGGCTTCAGGGGGATGCTACGTGCAGGGTGCAGGGCTCAGGAGGATGCTCCGTGCAGGGTGCAGGCTTCAGGGGGATGCTACGTGCAGGGTGCAGGGCTCAGGAGGATGCTCCGTGCAGGGTGCAGGCTTCAGGGGGATGCTACGTGCAGGGTGCAGGGCTCAGGAGGATGCTCCGTGCAGGGTGCAGGCTTCAGGGGGATGCTACGTGCAGGGTGCAGGGCTCAGGAGGATGCTACATACAGAGTGCAGTGGTCAGGAGGATTCTATGTACAGAGTGCAAGGTTCAGGCATGCATTACATACAGAGTGCACGGTTCAGGAGTGCGTTGTACGGAGTGCAAGGTCCAGGAATTAGTTAAACTGAAAAGACACCAATTACCGTATTTATCAGCGTATACCACACACTTTTTGGGTGGGTGCGTGTTATACGCTGATCCCCGCCGATCTCCGCTACGCTGAAGGGAGAGGAGCGAGCGCTGCCGATATACACATAGCCGAGTGTACTCAGCTAGGCTCGGCTCCACTCACAGTCACGCCCAGTCCTGCCATTGGACCTGTGTTATGTCCATCATAGGGGCGGGACTGGGCGGGACTGCGAGAGGAGCGCTCGCTCCTCTCCTCTAGAAATCAGCGGAGATCGGCGCCAATTTTAAATAATCAGCCTGCCTGGCCAAGGCTGCAAAGACACAAGGCTGTAATGACACAAGGCTGCAAAGACACAAGGCTGTAATGACACAAGGCTGCAAAGACACAAGGCTGTAATGACACAAGGCTGCAAAGACACAAGGCTGTAATGACACAAGGCTGCAAAGACACAAGGCTGCAAAGACACAAGGCTGTAATGACACAAGGCTGCAAAGACACAAGGCTGCAATGACACAAGGCTGTAATGACACAAGGCTGCAAAGACACAAGGCTGTAATGACACAAAGCTGTAATGACACAAGGCTGCAAAGACACAAGGCTGTAATGACACAAAGCTGTAATGACACAAGGCTGTAATGACACAAGGCTGTAATGACACAAGGTGAGAGGTGCCATAAGTGCAGCCATGATTTTGTGTAAAGACTTTTCTGGTACATCATTAGTTAACAGAAAGAAAAGAAGTTGTAGGTAGCTGAGTAGTCTTACTTACAGTGTCTGAGGGGGAGGGGATGCCAAGGTATGCAGCATGCAATCTGTGTGTGCTCCGGAGATTGTGAGGACTGTGCAGGGGGGAGAAAAGGCCTGTGCAGCAGCAGATAGTTGAGATGGAGTTTTAATAGAAGAGTGAGCAAACCTGCTATCTTCAGAGGTTGTGTCTCTGGTGACTGCACTGCTCCTCCTTCTCTCCTCAGGATTTGTTAGGCCCGGGTGCAGTGATTGGTGGGTACAGCTGGTCTCTCTATATGTGCTGCTCCGTAGGGGGAGGTCAGAGCTCTCCAGGGAAAGATGCTGGACAGAGATGTTGATCATAGACATCCAAGACAAAACCCAAGAATTCCGATTTGCGCCCCAAGACTGCCTGAGTAGTGAGAATGAATGGAGCTGTCAAGTCCAACCTCTGATGTCGGGATGGGCGGGGCCAATATGCGGAGCTACGCCCCATTTGTCAGACAGCCCGTGCATAGACAAATAGCTGGCGGTTTATGCATTGGTGGGCGGGGAGGAAGGTGGCAGGGGCGGGACCAATTGTAACTAGTGTATATGTACCCACAGTGGTGTATAATAAACCTGAATTATACACCGGTGTGGGTACGTATACACTAGTTACAATTGGTCCTGCCCCCTGCCACCTTCCTCCCCGCCCACCAATGCATAAACCGCCAGCTATTTGTTTATGCACGGGCTGTCTGACAGAGGGGGCGGAGCTCCGCATATCGGCCCCCCCCATCCCCGACATCAGAGCTTGGGTTTGACAGCTCCACTCACTCTCAGTGTCACTGCGGCCCTACGCTCCAGGCTTGCCCACCAATCCAAACCACACTGGATGATATTGACATTGCTGCATGTCCTGCTAGGGCTAGGTAATAAGTATAGGTACCCCCCTGAATCCGGGGACAGATCCGGGGACAGACGTGGTCCGGGGACAGTGTCCTCAATCCGGGGACTGTCCCCGGAAACCGGGGACGTCTGGTCACCCTATCCAAGGGCCAGGTAAAGGCAAGCAAAGGGCGGCAGTTTGGAGACCCCTGATCTAGGGTGTTGCGAAAATATATATTGTTACAGAAATTACGTAAAGAACATTTTTTTTTGCAGTGAAAACTAGAATTAATGCATTAACTAAAATGAGAAAGCAAAAAAAGAAAGTGATGAAGAGAATAACCCAGAACGTTGCTAAGAAGAGAACAGAAATTAGACACGAGGAAAGTCTTTTTAAGTGTAGCACACTACTCCCCTGGGAGCTGCTGTTAGTTCAGACCTTTCTGTTAGTGACGTTCCGTTCTTCCTTCCCTGCACAAAAATCACATCAGCAGACAGTCCAGAACAGTTGGACATTAAACTTTATTCTTTTCCTTGCAGCATGATAGAAAAGAACAAATTCACAGTCTGTGTCTTCAGGAAGTATGAGCTGCCTCTAAATCTTTTGGTTCCTTTAATAGTAGTTCTATCCTTTTCCCTTAGTGAACTGACCAGCGCCTCTCTGAAAAACACTTTGGTATTGGATGCTGGAAGTACCAGGCCTCACCTGTCTATCTTGACTCCTGCGATCCTCCCAGGCCAGTTCAGGAAAAGTCCGGAACCATCCCAGCCGGTGACGTCTGACCCATTGCTCCCGGAGTTTCTTTAGGTGACTTTTTGTGGATGAACCATCCAGCACTGAGGTCTCTGAACCCTCAGGCCTTCAGGTTCAATTTCTTGCTATCCAGCGCTGAGAGCATTACACCCCCAGGCCTTCAAGCCTTGACCCCTAAGGGTCACATTTTTGCTGCTTCACTCCACTCTCCCCTCTGGAAAGAATCCCATCTGTCCAGATCCACCCCTCTGAGCATGTGACCCCCAGTTCATATAGGCCTGATAGCCCCGGCCCATTCAAATTAACGATTGGTCCAGGGTGGCACACACAAACTAACTGCATCCTGTGTCCAACCCACCTTCCCTCCAGAACCTCTCACTGGAAGAACAGGGCATCAATCAAACAGAATACAGGTGGTAACACCCCCCCCCCCCTCTATTATGTCATTTCTCCCAACCAATTTAACCCAACCAGGCTTAAACCAACAGGGCAAAACACTGGCAACTTTACCTGACACTAATCCTAACTAACTGATTTAGCACACACCTAAGTTGGTGGGCGCTACATAAGATTCAGTCAGTGGAGAGTTCGATATCATTCCCTTCTGAGCAGGGGAGAGTACATTTTCTCTCCCCTGATTGGGAAGGGTCACAGGACAATAGGGAAATTGTACAGGTAATAGAAGAGGTTCAGGAAGGTTCAGAAATTGCTCAATTGTTGAGGGGTAAAATGAATTTGAAGGAAGCAGAAGGATATAATACACAATAAAATGAATACCCTTTTAAATACAATAGGCCCTTGCCCAGTGTGAAAAATATTTTGATATATTAGAAGCCCTCAAAAAGTCCACATTTTACAGATGTACCCCATGCTAGTACACCCATAACCCCAGGGTTGGTGAGTATTTCTACAGATGAATGTGAGGTAGGGAATTCTGACTGTTTCCCTATTCAGCTAATGATGCCAAAGGCTGTTTCTGAAGAGCTTCTAGAGACTAGGGCCCCATTACAATTCTCTGTCTATCGGGGAGTACAGGAGTACATATAGGGATACAGGAATCTGTGTAGACAGCCGTAACTAGATGGTACCGTTACTTTGTTACAGAACTGGGCTAACTTTTACTTAAGTGTAATCATAATAGGTAAAGGAAAGGAATTCAATGTGATCACAAATTTATAGTATGCTTTTATTACATGTTATAGTTGTTTGCATGTGACCCCTGAAGACGCCAGACGCTCTGACGAAACGTGTAGGGTGTGGTCTAAGCGTGATACGTCACTTCCGCCGATAGTGGAACGCAGGTGGAGCATCCACTTGTCTGTTTTTAGACTTGTTACCATGCAAGTTAGCATTTGGCGCCATTTTTTAGCAATAAACCACGTTTTTTTGACATACTTCACCATGGGAGATTGTGTTTCATCCTATGTCTAACATGGATATGCGTGGCCCTTCCTTTTTATTGGAGACACTATCTGGACCTGCAGTGACAGATTCCTGGAACCAGTTTGATGACCCAAAGGCGTTTATGATCTCTGTAATGGGGATCATCTCCATCTGGTGTGTAGGATGTTTGCTCGGTGTTGGTGGAGGATTCCCCTTTTCACTCAAGCATTGGAAAAGTCACCTTTAATACTTGAATATATTTTTTTACTTTTTTGGTCTTTTGGACTTGTGTTTTTGGTTGAGATTTTTTTGATGCAGGACTTTTGGTTAATTGCATTTATTCAATTCACTTATATTTACTTTGCATAGTAGATGTTATGTTTGGTATTATTTAATTGTTGTCTTCACCCCATTGGAGTGAATCCGGTGGTTTGCCATTTGCACTGTTTGCAGTTTCTAAGATATATAATAGCGCGGTTCACCACATATATATTTTTCATCACGTTGGTTTATTAACTTTTTGAATGGGCAGCTGCTTATTTATAATTTGTATATATTACCAATTTGCGCTGAAAGGGAACCATTGCCCCCTTTTTTACACATTTGCTTGTTAAGACTTTGCGGCTTCCAATAACTATCGGTACGTTTATGTAATGTGATGGGCTCATATTATTGAGCCCATTCCCAATGCGCTGGTTAATTTGAATGCTTTGTGAGAAATGTGATGTCACTACGAAATGACATGTATTTAATTGTAGCAAAATTCCTCCTGATCAGATCGATTTAAATCTTAAGAACACTGCAATTGCAAATTATAAAGGAAATTCAGTGTAAAATAATGTTGTTTTTTTTTATGTAGGTGTAGAGTTCCACCTCAATAACAGATAATAATAGATCATGTCTTTATTTGTTTAAAATATTTAGCGAAATTGGGAAGTTGGCTTAGCTCAGTCTGTGTACTGCTTATGTAACTGCTTAAAGTGATGACTGCTTATATGTACACATGCAAATGGTAAATTGTTAAGTAGAGATATTAATGGGACTCTGAGAATCCCAGATGATAAGCTTGAGATGATCCGGGAATTTCTGATAATTAGCCGCCTAAGGTAAGCCTTTGCTTACATTTGAGTTATCAGACTTCCTTGATCTGTAAGGCATTTTTCGGGACAAAGGTTACCTATTTTACTCCCCGTAATTTAACTGTATTGATTGGTGGTTATATGTTATGTTATTGTAGCACTCTGGGGATTAGTCAGGGAGCTCCTCACAAATTTACTTGCCAGGAGTAGTTATCCTGGTCGAATGATAGAGATCTATTGATTTTTCCATAAGTTTGGCCTTGTTGCACTTTTCTCTTCTACCACTAGGTGACCGGGTACTTGGTGGTACTAGATATGAGAAGGGCAACCCAAGGTCAGGTTATGGGTATATGGGGTATCTCAGTCAATGGGCAGGGGTTTTCTTGAATCCCTTGGCCTGCTAGGAGAACCTATATATTTGGGCGAGGTCAGGTGATTAGTATTCTGTGCCACCCAGATGTGTGTTGTATTGCCCGGGCTGCTAAGCCAGAGATTGGGCCTATCCCGGGCACATCTGGCTGCTAGGCTGTGTGAGGGCCTATTCAGAAGAAAGAAAGCAGCGAAGGGTTGGGATTGCGGCTCGCAGTCCAACCATAAGTGATGGTTCTGCCGGCCGGAAAAACTGTCAGTGGTCGGAGGTAGAAGGGAAGCTGTCGCCACAAACGGTCCAACCACCTTTATATAAACAAAAAAGTGAGTGCTACTACCCATACATCACATAGAAAGCAGAGATCTCGGGTGCTCGATCCACAGTCGCTGGCTGAGTAGGGAAGTGAGGAAAAGATGATCTGCACTCCGGTGATTGCTCTTAAAAAGTGTAATATTTATTGACAAGCCACAGTGACCAAACGCAAATGAGAACAGTTGACGCGTTTCAGCCTATAAGGCTTTAGTCATATGACTAAGGCCTTATAGGCTGAAACGCGTCAACTGTTCTCAATTGCGTTTGGTCACTGTGGCTTGTCAATAAATATTACACTTTTTAAGAGCAATCACCGGAGTGCGGATCATCTTTTCCTCACTTTCCAACCACCTTTACCAGGGACCACAGTAAGTAACTGAAGCAAGTACCAGAACCATATTCTCACCGAAAGGGCACGGTGGAGAATCGGGAAGCTTCAGGCAGTGATCAAGTCAGGGACCAGCGGAGAAGACGCTTGCAGAGCAGTCTTGTAAGTCAAGTCAGGGACCTCGCCAGTTGGAAGGGGTGAAGCTTGAGAAATATCTGGAGCGCCAAGCTAGGGACCCAGCAGGGAAGCAGGGGTGACGCTTGAGGGAGATACCACTGTAAACCTTGGAGGAGCTCAAGGGATTCAGAGTCGGTGAATTAGCGGGTCTAGTGAGAGACCAGGAGCTCAGTGTTGAAGAACTACAAGAGGCAGTTGTAGTGAAGCTAAAATAACTGTTTGAGTTAGGAACTGTTAAAGATTGTTTCTATAGGAGACAGCAATCTTGCAAGTGCAGATGTGGCTTCTTGCCGGGGGCCTTTCCCTGCACGGCTGTTCTCCTACTGAAGTTTCCGAGTCTTCCAATTGAATTTGCAACTACCTAAAAGCATCCTGGCCCTAACCCTCTTTCCCCCAAAAATAGAAAAAAGGACTGTAAAGAGAAATAAAACCTCTTTTACATCCAAGAAGTGTCTGGCGCCCAATAACTTTGTCAATCTTGCACCCACTATGCCTCACAACCCACCACATACAGAAGGATGTCAGATATCTTTGGCTTGGAAAGTTCTCATTAGACTGAACAAGGCCAGAGACCTTGCTACATTATGTTGTCATGGTCTGCTGTCCATCGGAGTGTTATAGAAAGAGAAGAAAGAATAATGCTGTTATATTAGGCACACATTTGCTGAAAAAAAATCCCATATATATATATATATATATATATATATATATATATATATATATAGTTTAGAGTCAAGAGGGTTTAGGCACATGTAGAGTATGAACCGGGGTGTGGTTTCGCCTATGCGGAGCCCCTAGATAATGGTTACAGTGGACCGGGACCATGGGTAACAGGGTTAGCAAAGTCCATATGGACTAAGAATCATGTATATTAAATAATTAGAGAAACAGCTATGTGACCAGGATGGATAAAGAGTGACAGGAAAAATACTAGATATAGAGGGAAGTGTTAACCAGTTTAATACCGGGCATTTTCACCCCCTTCCTGCTCAGGCCAATTCTCAGCTTTCAGCGCTGCCACACTTTGAATGACAATTGCGCGGTCATGCAACTCTGGTTTATAGACCAGATACATCCTAAATATAGAAACATTTATCCAACTGTCCATCCAGAGCCTCTGGTATATAGACCAGATACATCCTAAATATAGAACCATTTATCCAACTGTCCATCCAGAGCCTCTGGTATATAGACCAGATACATCCAAAATATAGAATAGGATTTAGAAGGGGGCGGGAGCCAGTTTAAATTTACTTGGGAATAGGCTGGACTTAATGTATACTTTAATTCGGTGTAGATTGTCTCTATATCTATTCTGTTCCAGATGCCTCTTTAGGCATTGAGATACCTCCTTAGACCCGGTCTGTCCGGACAGTATGGTCACCTGCTGACTTGGCACCGTCCTCAAGCAGTATAACTCTTGTGGCCCTAACCCTCTTTCCCCAAAAATAGAAAAAAGGACTGTTAAGAGAAATAAAACCTCTTTTACATCCAAGAAGTGTCTGGCGCCCAATAACTTTGTCAATCTTGCGCCTACCATGCCTCACAACCCACCACATACAGAAGGATGTCAGATATCTTTGGCTTGGAAAGTTCTCATTAGACTGGACAAGGCCAGAGAAGTTGGATCTATCACAATCTTACTTAACTGCTTCCCGACCAACCGCTGCAGGTTGGCTCCCCTGCGCGAGCCGTCGTAGCTGTACGTCAGCTCGCGGGGTCAGGATAGCAGGTGCTGACCGATGACCACGAGCGATCGTGAGCAGGAGACACAGAACAGGGACGAGTGTGGGTGTAAACACACACTTCCCTGTTCTGTATGAATGAATGAGTGACTTGTATAGCACTACCTATGCAAACTAAATCACCTCAGGGTACTTTTTTGCCACCGGTGTCCATCTGCGGCATTGCACGGTCCTTTACCCTATAGGGTCCCAACGCACTTACACACACATATGAATACAAATACAAAAATTATGGGCATTTTTTTTTTTTTTAGACAGGATCTAATTAACCTACCAGCATGTCTTTGGAGTGTGGGAGGAAACCGGAGTACCCCCACGCAGGCACAGGGAGAACATGCAAACTCCAGGCAGGTGGCGTCGTGATCGGGATTTGAACCAGTGACCCTATTGCTGCTAGGTGAATGTGCTAACCACTACACCACCATGCTGCTGTTCTGACACGAGTGACAAATAGTGTGTTCCTGTTAGCTAGGAACCACGATCCGTCTCCTCCCCTAGTCAGTCCCCTCCCCCCTTCAGTTAGAAACACATAGCAGGGAACACACTTAACCCTTTGATCCTAGTGTTAACCCCTTCACTGCCAGTGACATTTTTACAGTAATCAGTGCATTTTATATAGCACTGATCGCTGTATTAATGCCAAAGGTCCCAAAAATGTGTCAAAATTGTCCGATCTGTCCGCCAGAATGTCACAGTCACGATAAAAATCGCAAATCGCCGCCATTACTAGTATAAAAAAATAAAATTAATCATAAAAATGCTATAAATCTATCCCCTATTTTGTAGACGCTAACTAACTTTTGCGCAAACCAATCAATATACGCTTATTGCAATTTTTTTTTTTTACCAAAAATATGTAGAAGAATACATATCGGCCCAAACTGAGGAAAAAAATAGTTTTTTTATATATTTTTGGGGGATATTTATTATAGTAAATAATATTGCGTTTTTTTTTTTTTCAAAATTGACGCTCTTTTTTGTGTATATAGCGCAAAAAATAAAAACTGCAGAGGTGATCAAATACCTCCAAAAGAAAGCTCTATTTGTGGGGAAAAAAGGACATCAATTTTGTTTGAGAGCCATGTCGCACGACCGCGCAATTGTCAGTTAAAGCGACGCAGTGCCGAATCGCAAAAAGTGCTCTGGTCAGGAAGGGGGTAAAATCTGAAGCTGAAGCGGTTAAGCTAACTGTAGGACAGAAGATGTTTTTTCTATTCCTTTGAAGTGTAAGAAGACAATGACTTTCCCTGTCTCTGTGAAGTACTAACACTGACAGAGGGAACATGAAAGTAGTGGGACGGGGGTCTAGCTATGATTAAAAATCACATTAGTAAACAAGTTGTAGTGGCGCAAAACTGCCACAATATGCCAGCATACTAGAGAAAAATGATAACCTCACGCATTTCAATACATGAAAGTGGGGCAGAATTCTATCGTATGTCCAGCCTAGATCCACACTTTGTAATTAAACTGCGTTGAGTTCCTGACAAGCTCACAGTTGTTTCATCTCTAACTACCCTCTGATCCGTAACGGGCCAATCCTCCCATCATAATTAAATAACGACGATCTCTGTGCTCTCCGAAATCCCCACCCAGCTGCAGCTCTTCAATAACATCAAAATGAAGCCTTGACATGAACAATACAAAGAAGAGCACAAGTAGCACAGCTTGTGATATCATTTCATCATTTCTCACATCCACAGAGCCAGAAGAGCAGCTCTTCTGGGTGTTGTTGTATCGGAGGATTTTAGACACTAATCTAAAGGCAAATTTAGGTTCTTATATCAACTTACAGCAACTTTTTTAAAGTAACGCACCCCGGGAACGCAGCTACATAAGTAACGCGTGACAAGACATCAGAGAAGAAGAACGTTTGCAGAAAACTGAATGTTGGGACATCACACACACACTAATGCCGCGTACACACGAGCGGACTTTCCGGTGGACTAGGTCTTTCCGACGGACTTTCTGACTAGGTCCGACGGACTTTCCGAACCAACAGTCTTGGCCACACATGATAGGACTAAGTCCGTTCATAAGTCCGTTCATAAGTCCGTTCGGTTCGAACGTAATGATGTAAACGGGACTAAAAAAGGAAGTTCAATAGCCAGTAGCCAATAGCTTCCCTTGCGTCGTATTTGGTCTGTCGGTCTAGCATACATACGAACGGTTTTCACAATTTTAGTCCGTAAGACAGATTTGAAACATGTTCTATTTCTAGGTCCGTCGGATTTTTATCCCGAAAAGCTATCGGACTAGCCCATACACTATCTGTTAGGTACCTGGTAGATGAGCCCGACTGGTAGAAGAAGACCTCTCTTAAGCGCTGGTTCAGGAGCCACTGGAGTGGGAACAGTGGTCTCCTGAGCACAGTGGGTAGGAGTGTCTGATGCGATTCCTTGCGACGACCAACACAGGAGCTGAGGAGACTTCCCCCGGAATGACTGTATAGCGGATGCAGGCAAGCAGAAGCGGATCCGTTAACAGGCAGGTGGAAGGTATTGCAGCAGCAGAACCTGGATCTTGGAAGAGCAGGTGGTGAACAGCGTCACAGGACACAAGCAAAGCAGAGTCAGACAGTCCGAGTTGGCAGGAGATCAGGCAGGTATAAGGCAGAAGGAATGATCACAGAATAGTCAGGCAGGCAGGTATTCGGCAACAGGTAGCAGGATATCAACAAGGTCAGGCAAGCCGGGTCGGATTGGAGATAGCAGAGTAGTCAGACGGAGCCGGGTCAATAGTAATGGTAACAACAAGCAGGATACAGGAATTCAGGTGCAGAGCTGCAGACGAACAGCACCTGATGGGAGTAACTGACACCTTTTTAAAGGGGCTTTGGCGCCAAACAGCGCTAGCGCGAATGGGCGCGTGCGCACCCGCGAACCTGCGAACGCGCGAACGGGCGCGCGCGGGAGCGCGCCAGCGCCCCCCAGTGGGGAATTCAGCCGAGCAATTCTAGAAACGCTCCTTGGGCACCTACGATCACGCAAGTTAGCCTGATTGCCACCGACATGTCCCTGACATTGCCCCCTCCCAACGGGCAGCCTCCGGATGCCCAGATAACTCCTCTTCTCAGGATGGGCAGCAAAATAAGCATGGATTAAACGTTTAGCGTGAATATTGCTATTAGGTTCCCATGAATTATTCTCCGGACCGTACCCCTTCCATTTGATCAAAAACTGTACCTGTCCCAATCTCTTTCTACAATCGAAGATGGCCTCCACCTCGTATTCCTCGTTTCCGTCCACCAAGAGAGGTTTGGGGACCCTGGTGCCCCTATTAGGGAAGGGATCGGTTACAGCAGGCTTCAATAATGAGACATGGAAGACAGGATGGATTTTAAGTGAGTCAGGTAAACATAGTTCAAAAGACACCTCGTTAATCTTCTTTTTCACCGGAAAGGGCCCAATAAACTTAGGAGCAAGCTTTTTGGAAGGACAAGCTAGTTTAATATTACTGGTAGACAGCCATACCTTATCACCAATCTGCAGTTTTAGATCTCCTCTTCTTTTTTGATCGAAGATCCTTTTACTGTCTGCTTGTGCCTTGGATACCGCTTCCTGTAGCATCCAGTTGTTGCGACTGAGGAACTGTACTGTGTCCTGGACTGCTGGAACTGGAGATTCTGGAAGACAATCTGGTAAGAAAGATACGTGAAAACCATAATTGGCAAAAAACGGGGACTGACCCGTGGCAGAATGGCTAGCATTATTATAAGCAAACTCCGCTAAAGGCAGTAGGGACACCCAATCGTCTTGCACAAATGAGGTAAAACACCTAATATATTGCTCTAGCGTTTGATTTGTCCGTTCAGTTTGCCCATTAGTTTGGGGGTGATACGCTGAAGACAGGGCTAATTCAATTTTCAGTATTTCACATAGAGCTTTCCAGAAACGTGAGGTAAACTGCACCCCCCTATCAGATACTATATTTGCAGGGACTCCGTGCAGCCTGACGATCTCTTTTATGAACACACGGGCCGTCTCTACAGCAGAAGGTGTCCCCTTTAAAGGCAAGAAGTGGGCCATCTTAGACAGACGATCGACGACCACAAAGATCGCCGAACATCCTTCTGAGCATGGTAATTCTACAATAAAGTCCATTGCTATCATCCTCCAGGGCCTATCTGGTACGGGTAACGGCCTCAACAGTCCCCAAGCTCGGTTCCTGGAGGTTTTATTTTGAATGCAAACAGAACAAGAGCTGACGAACTTCCGGCAAAATTCCTTCATGTTGGGCCACCAGAACATGCGTTGCACGAGTTCAAGGGTCTTACGAACCCCAAAATGTCCTGCAAGTGGGTGATCATGCAACAAAGTCAGCACTTTGACTCGGACATCTTCTGGCACGAATATTTGACTTCCTTTCCATAATAACCCATCTCGGGAAGTTAAAGCGAGTCCCTGAAGATTTGAGGGTTCTGGTGATGCTTCTCTGATCAAAGACAGGATGTCCGTCTGGAGGAGTAAAAAACTGTTTGCTGGCAGGATGGTGTCAGGTACAGAAGGTTCCTTGGGGTGATCAAACATGCGCGAAAGCGCGTCTGGTTTTACGTTCTTGGTTCCTGGCCGGTAAGTGATATGAAAACAGAAACGTGTGAAAAATAAGGCCCACCGGGCTTGACGAGGTTTCAGTCTCTTAGCAGATCTTAAATACTCGAGGTTCTTGTGATCGGTATATATTAAGACCGGATGGACTGCACCCTCTAACAGATACCTCCACTCTTCTAGTGCTGCCTTGATGGCCAGTAATTCCCGGTCACCCACATCGTAATTTCGCTCAGCCGGCGAGAGTTTCCTGGAGAAAAACCCCACAGGATGCATGAGATCCTTGTTACCTTGTCGCTGAGAGATGACTGCACCCACGGCCACTTCAGAAGCATCCACCTCTAGAATAAAAGGTAGGGATGGGTCAGGATGGCTGAGAATTGGGGCTGAAGTAAAACGCCTTTTCAATTCTTCAAAGGCCTCCTGAGCCTCTGAGCTCCAATGAAAGCGGCAGTTCTGCTTGGTTAGCTGCGTGATGGGTGAAATAATGGCAGAGAATTCTTTAATAAACTTTCTATAGAAATTTGCGAATCCGATGAAACGCTGCACGCCCTTCTTGTCCAGAGGAGCTGTCCAATCTAGCACAGCGGATACTTTTTGAGGATCCATTTTAATGCCGGTAGGGGAGATCACTAGCCCCAAAAACTGAATGTCACTTTGTTCGATTTCCCATTTTTCTGCTTTGGCGTACAGTCCGTGTAAGCGAAGACGGCCCAAGACTTTGCGAACATGTTCCCGATGTTGGTTAAGGGAATTAGAAAAAATTAAGATGTCATCCAAATAAACTATCACAAAGATGTCCAGGAAATCTCTGAATACATCATTGACCAGATGCTGAAAAGTTGGAGGGGCATTGCACAGGCCAAAGGGCATGACCAAATACTCATAATGCCCGAAACGGGTCCGGAAAGCCGTCTTCCATTCATCCCCGGCCCGAATGCGGACCAGGTTGTAGGCCCCTCTTAGATCCAGCTTAGTGAAAATAATGTCTGATCTCAATTTCTGAAATAGTTCAGGTATCAGGGGCAACGGGTAGCGGTTTTTAACTGTGATCTTATTTAAGTCCCGATAGTCCACACATGGACGAAGAGTTTGATCTTTTTTAGAAACAAAGAATATTCCGGCCCCAGCTGGGGAGGTAGAAGGTCGAATAAAACCCTTTTCGAGGTTTTCATTAACATATAGTTTAAGTGCCTCTTGTTCCTTTTCAGATAGTGGAAAGATGCGCCCGAAAGGAATCTCGGCCCCAGGGAGCAGCTCAATTGGGCAATCATACGGGCGGTGGGGTGGCAGGGAATCCGCTCCCTTCTTGCTGAAAACATCTGCAAATTCATGGTAAACTTCTGGTATGGCTTGGAGATGGTCTGGATCCGTATCCATGCAGAGTAAGGTGGCAGCTGGTTTGGGGATTTCAGGTAAACAATGTTTCTGACAATAGGGTGACAAAAACTTGATTTCACCGGTAGTCCAATTAACGTGAGGATTATGGGCCTGAAGCCAGGGCATGCCCAAAATGATCGGGAACAGAGGAGAGGAGATAACGTCCAGAATCAGGATTTCTTTATGCTGAGATGAACAGGTGGCAGACAATGGGAGGGTCTCCTGAGAAACTTGTCCTGATTTTATGTGAGACCCATCGGCCAAGAAAACTGAAAGTCTGTGTGTTTTGTTTTTCAGAGGGAGATTTTGTTGAGCAGCAAAGGCAGAGTCAATAAAGCAGCTGCAAGCCCCAGAATCAATGATGGCGTTGATCCGGGTTGTTCTTCCCTGGAGCTGTAACGAGAGAGGGAGAGCAAGTTGAGTGGCATTGGCGGTTAATGCGGAAAGACTGGCTGAAGTATAAGAAACACACTTACGGATCTTGACCGGACAGTTGTTTACATAGGGGCCTGACCCACCGCAGTAGAGGCAGAGGTTTAGCTGGCGTCTGCGTGCCCGCTCTTCAGGGGATAAAGTAGAACGCAGTAGTCCCAGCTGCATTGGTTCAGGAACATCAAGTGCTGAAGTGGCCGGGTTAGAGCTGGTTGAAGGTAGGTATCGGGAAGTAGGCATCGGAACTTTTGCAGTCATCCACATGGGGCGTGTTTGCTGGGAGGATCGTTCAGACCGACGTTCACGAAGGCGCCGGTCGATCTGGATTGTTAAGGCAATAAGTTCTTCAAGGGTATTTGGCATTCCTACCCGTGCAAGCTCATCTTTGAGATTTTCTGATAGCCCCATGCGAAATTGATGGCGTAATGCTGCATTGTTCCATTGTGTGTCCGCGCTCCAGCGTCGAAAGTCCATGACATAGTCCTCGGCGGTCTGCGGCCTTGTTGGAGCGCGAACAAAGCTGCCTCAGCAGTGGCGGTCCGCTGAGGATCCTCATACAACTGAGCCATGGCCTCAAAGAAAGAGGGCAAAGTCTGGACCTGTACCGAGTTAGATTCAAGCAGGCGGTGAGCTCAGGTCTGTGGCTCT
The DNA here is from genome assembly GCA_037952925.1 of Lithobates clamitans. Classification (NCBI taxonomy): domain Eukaryota; kingdom Metazoa; phylum Chordata; class Amphibia; order Anura; family Ranidae; genus Lithobates; species Lithobates clamitans. Next base: position 45,905 of record JBBGZY010002781.1, on the reverse strand, counting down.
CCTTGCAGTAGGGATATCACAAATCCTACTTTAGTAGCCTCCAAAGAAAAAGTCAGTGGCTGTAGAGCAAAGTATAACTGACAGGCACTGCGGAAGGCCAGGAATTTTGTGCGGTCCCCGGAGAACCTCTCAGGGACGGGAACCCTTGGTTCGGGTGGAAGCATGACCACAGAGGGAGGTGCAGCAGCTTGTACTGGGGCTGCTGCTGAGGCAAGGGATGCGCCTCCTGGGCCACTAAGGTTCAGGACTTGACCTTCCAGTCTAGTATAACTATCTTGCAGAGTCTTTACGGCTTGTGTGAGTGCCGCTAAGTGCCTGCAGATCTCCTGGATAGGAGAGGCCTCTCCTGCGGGCTCAGACATGGCTGTTCGTACTGTTAGGTACCTGGTAGATGAGCCCGACTGGTAGAAGAAGACCTCTCTTAAGCGCTGGTTCAGGAGCCACTGGAGTGGGAACAGTGGTCTCCTGAGCACAGTGGGTAGGAGTGTCTGATGCGATTCCTTGCGACGACCAACACAGGAGCTGAGGAGACTTCCCCCGGAATGACTGTATAGCGGATGCAGGCAAGCAGAAGCGGATCCGTTAGCAGGCAGGTGGAAGGTATTGCAGCAGCAGAACCTGGATCTTGGAAGAGCAGGTGGTGAACAGCGTCACAGGACACAAGCAAAGCAGAGTCAGACAGTCCGAGTTGGCAGGAGATCAGGCAGGTATGAGGCAGAAGGAATGATCACAGAATAGTCAGGCAGGCAGGTATTCGGCAACAGGTAGCAGGATATCAACAAGGTCAGGCAAGCCGGGTCGGATTGGAGATAGCAGAGTAGTCAGACGGAGCCGGGTCAATAGTAATGGTAACAACAAGCAGGATACAGCAATTCAGGTGCAGAGCTGATGGGAGTAACTGACACCTTTTTAAAGGGGCTTTGGCGCCAAACAGCGCTATCGCGAACGGGAGCGCGCCAGTGCCCCCCAGTGGGGAATTCAGCCAAGCAAGTTAGCCTGATTGCCACCGACATGTCCCTGACACTATCAGATTGTCCGCCGGACTAATCTTATCGGACCTAGTCCGCCAGAAAGTCCGCTCGTGTGTACTTTAAATCTTTTGTTCAGCACTGACTGACAGGTGGAACCTTTATTGCCTTCCTCTTGTTTCTCTGGGGAATGTTTTAATCACCAGACACTTCCTGCTTCCTCTGGTTTTGGAGAAAGGGGCTTTCATTTAATTCAGCATTCACAGGCAATACATCAGCGACAGTATATGGAAGTTTTCTAAAGTTTAAAGTTTGCACCCCTTGGCAAGCGGAGCAAGGTATGTGTAACAAGCCCCTTTGCTCGCTCGGTTCCACTCTCCCGACACTCCTCTGCAGCTATTGAATCAGATTGCAGATCGCAACATCTGATGGTTCGGTCATCCGATGCTCCAGGATTAGAACTACAGCTATGTGCCATTCTAACCCAGTTGTGTAGCCCAGAACAAACACCAGGCAGGCTGTATGTAAGTTCAGCCAGGAATATCCTTTATTGCAAAATACAGGCTTTTATACACTAAAAGTGGAGGTGCTCATATTATTCTAACAATACACCTGTAACCTAATTAACCTAATTAACATGGGCTAATTAACTAATCCCTTTAGACAGCCTAGATGACTCAGACATGACCGTTAGGCCAGACTGGCCGTCTTGTAGTTCAGAAAATCCAATCAACATTATCACAATCAACATAGACTCTTCTTCACACAATAGCAGAGCTACCGTATTTATCGGCGTATAACACGCACCGGCGTATAACACGCACCCCAATTTAGGAGGGAATTTTAAGGAAAAAAAACTTTTAGGAGGGAAGTTGAAGGGAAAAAAACTTACATTTAAATGCCCATCATTGCAGCCTTCTCAGTGCAGCCTTGCCCCAGTGCAGCCTTGTCAGTGCAGCCTTGTCAGTGCAGCCTTCCCCAGTGCAGCCTTGTCAGTGCAGCCTTCCCCAGTGCAGCCTTGTCAGTGCAGCCTTCCCCAGTGCAGCCTTGTCAGTGCAGCCATGTCAGTGCAGCCTTGTCAGTGCAGCCTTGTCAGTGCAGCCATGTCAGTGCAGCCTTGTCAGTGCAGCCTTCCCCAGTGCAGCCTTCCCCAGTGCAGCCTTGTCAGTGCAGCCTTCCCCAGTGCAGCCTTGCCCAGTGCAGCCTTGCCCAGTGCAGCCTTGCCCAGTGCAGCCTTCCCCAGTGCAGCCTTCGATCCCCTGTCTTCAAAATCGCCGACCACGATTTGAAAATGGCGCCGCCGGCGCCGAAATACACAGAGCCGGTCCTCGGCTCTTTCCGATGGCTCTCGTTCACTTTCGGCTCCACTCGTAGTCCCGAGCGGAGCTATCCGAACCTAGCCGAGTAGGTTCGGATAGCTCCGCTCGGGACTACGAGTGGAGCCGAAAGTGAACGAGAGCCGCCGGAAAGAGCCGAGGACCGGCTCTGTGTATTTCGGCGCCGGCGGCGCCATTTTCAAATCGCGGTCGGCGATTTTGAAGTTGTGCAGCTCGGGATCGGCGTATAACACGCACCTGCGACTTTCCCCTGATTTTAAGGGGAAAAAAGTGCGTGTTATACGCCGATAAATACGGTAATTAACACAAATAACAATGGGGATCTAATGACTCTTATATCCCATAGTAGACTTATTTACAATACACATTTTAGCAGACAATAGACAGACAGGTGTTGGAATTTACATCAGCATCTCCTAACAGTATCTGTCCCAGCATTATGAATCGGCCACTATTCCAATATTCATGACACTATGCAGTAAAGGTGCATTGTCATTGTCAGTATATATGTTTTTGGGCACAAATTGAGTCCATGCTGTTAGTTAAAAGATATGCTGTAGACAAACCACATGTTTGAACATATAGTCATGTTTCCTTAAATGTTTAATGTTAATTTAGATATATGTGTATAGATAATGGAACACCACTTTGTAACTCCACATTTGTAATTCTGTTGTAACCCCTTTTTGGTGATCTCTGTAAACTAATGTATTGTATGTCATTTTACAGTTTTCAATGGTGCTTAAAGTGTGTAATGCCGCGTACACACGAGCGGACAATTCGACCGGAGTGGTCCGACAGACCGAGTCCGGCAGGCAATTCGACCGTGTGTGGGCTTCATCGGACCTGCAGCGGACTTTTTCGGTCGAAAGTCTGACGGACTTTAGATTTGGAACATGTTTCAAATCTTTACGTCGGAACTCCGCTCGTCTGTATGCTAGTCCGATGGACAAAAACCGATGCTAGGGCAGCTATTGGCTACTGGCTATCAACGTCCTTATTTTAGTCCGGTGTACGTCATCACGTATGAATCCGTCGGACTTTGGTGTGATCGTGTATAGGCAAGTCCGTTCGTTGGGAAAGTCCATTGGAAGTCTGCCGAAAGTCCGTCAGACCAGTCCGGTCAAAAAGTCAGCTCGTGTGTATGCGGCATAAGGAGTCAAAAGATTAACCTCTGTGGTGTTCAACCTTAATGCACACCTTTGGAGCAAAAGAATAAAAGTACTGCACCCGTCAGAAGCTCTCCTCTCGTTATTTACTCAAAGCCAATGGGGCCGCTACAAACACCAAACCTCAGCATAGTGACATAGGGTTGCCACCTGTCCAGGATTCACCCGGACAGTCCTGGTTTTGAATCACATGTTCAGGTTTCGGGCGGACTGAAACCCGGACAATGACAGCCTTTTAACTCATCACTGGAACACAGTTAATGTACATATTTACATTCTTACAGTCATCCCAGCGGTGAGGGCACATTCCTTCAGTTGCAAACAGATAAGAGCAGAGATGAGAGATGAGTTGAGGTGTAACCAGTGGTGTATTTAGGTTTTGTGCTGCCCTAAGCCTGACTAAACTCGTGAACCCCCTAATTTAAATATGACCCACCCCTTCCTGTCAAGGCCACACCTCTTCCTGTTTAATGTCCACCCTGTCATCTGTAAACCACACCCCTTCCTCTTGATGCTCCACCTTTTGCTCTTAGAGCTCTACCTCAACTGCAGTGGACTCCTGCAGTTGGATTTTCAGGTGCTTGAAGACAGTTGAAGCTGCTCAGGCTGTTCAAAGCAATGAAAGGCTGAAAGCAGCCGCAGCCATCCTCGATGTTTACATGTAATCACTTTATGGAATGATTATCTATGGTGAGGGACAGGTGACTGTCCTTGGACACAAGCTGTTTGTATCCTGGAGTGATCATCTGTCCTGAACCCCAAGTAATTGCTCCATGGGAGATTACATTGGAATATCAGTGGACAACTGCCGCCAGCCTGTCACCGGTTTGTATGGGCTGAGCTGTATGTTTTTGTGTGGGAGCCGGGAGAAGGGGCTTTTTTTTGTGCGGGTTGGGGGGAGTGAGCAGCTTTTTTGCTGCCCCCTGTAAAGTACTGCCCTAGGCCTGGGCTGGGCTGTTTTGCATCCTACATACCAAGTATTAGTATAAGTAATTCCATTAGTAATCCCCTTAGTCCTACACATCTCTTTCCTTGCTCAAGAGGACACTCCCAAAGACTAGATCTTCAAACACACCTTGGTCCTTGTTCTGCTTCCCATGACCAACAACCAGGCGCACTCCCTCCACACCTTTTTAAACAGAGCCCTCTACCCGAGATACATAGGCAGGGGCAGGACTGGCACTTAGGGCAGTTTTTTCCACTGGGCACGCTTGCCAGTTGCTCGGGGGCCCCACTTGCCTGGAGGGCCCCTTCCAGGGCCGATCCTCAGCGCTGCAATCTGCTGCTTAAGTTGACTGACTGCACTGGTTGCTCACTTGCTAGAATCGCCGGTCACCCGGCGTCTTGCTAGCAACCATTGACGTCAGTCAGAGGCTGCGGATGCCCCCGCGTTCATAGTGTGCTGCGGACGCCCCATCGGCTAGTGAACAAGCTCCGCCCACCTCTGCCATGTTCTTCAGACATAGTGGGAAGGGAGCGGAGCGGAAAGATGGCCCTTGATAGCTGGCGCTACCTTGCTCTGCTGTGAGTGACACACTGTACTGCTTCAGGCTGGCGGCCTCAAGTAAGTCTAACACTTAAGTAAGTTCAAGTTGTGCATCAAACACAGCCGCTGCCACTGTGCCCATCAAACACAGCCACTGTGCCCATCAAAGCTGCCACTGTGCCCATCAAACACAGCCACTGTGCCCATCAAAGCTGCCACTGTACCCATCAAACACAGCCACTGTGCCCATCAAAGCTGCCACTGTGCCCATCAAACACAGCCACTGTGCCCATCAAAGCTGCCACTGTGCCCATCAAACACAGCCACTGTGCCCATCAAAGCTGCCACTGTGCCCATCAAACACCAGCCACTGTGCCCATCAAAGCTGCCACTGTGCCCATCAAACACAGCCACTGTGCCCCTCAAAAGCTTCCACTGTGCCCATCAAACACAGCCACTGTGCCCATCAAAGCTGCCGCTGTGCCCATCAAACAGCCACTGTGCCCATCAAAGCTGCCACTGTGCCCATCAAACACAGCCACTGTGCCCATCAAAGCTGCCACTGTGCCCATCAAAGCTGCCACTGTGCCCATCAAAAGCTGCCACTGTGCCCATTAAATTAAACCACTGTGCCCATTAAACGCAGCCACTGTGCCCATCAAACTTGTGTTATATTGTCCAAACGTTGTGTTAATGTTTAAACACTGATTTTGTTGGGAGTACCAATAAATATAGCCTTATTGATAATTTGCATTTTTATTCTCGTGCGTGATTGTGTAGACAGGGCCCCAGTGCACTGTATTGCCCGGGGACCTATAATGCTCTTAAGATGGCCCTGCTGGCACTTCCTTACTATCTATTGTAATACCCTATTCCCTACTATAGGGACCTCTAGCAGATACCTAGGCACTTACATTGCCTACTCTTTACTAGGGATGAGCTCCGGCATGTTTGGATACTAGAACGAGCCCACCTAAGCTATCCCACCATGTGGCTGTCACTGCAGACCACCAAGCTTAAAGCGGAGTTCCACCCATTTAAAAGTGAGCAGCTACAAAAAGTGTAGCTGCTGACTCTAATAATCAGACACTCACCTGTCCCACAGTCCAGCGATGCGGGAGTACGAAGCCTCGCTCCTCCCCCTTCTCCTCTCCACGGCGCTGGCATTCTAACTGTGGGCGTCCTTCACAGCCGGAGCGCGCACTGCCCATGCGCGAGCCGCGCTGCATGCTATAAATGGCAGGGAAATCTTCTGGGACCTGTGACGTGTCCCAGAAGATTGCAGGGAGGGAGGGGGGAGAGGTGATTTTCCTTCCGGCGCCACGGAAGAAAGTGGGAGCTAGGTGCCTGTAAAAACAGGGTACCTGCCCCCTCCCCCCAAAAATGGCATGCCAAATGCGGCATGTCCAGGGGTCACCAGCACTTAAAGCGGAAGTTCCATTTTTGCGTGGAACTCCGCTTTAAGCAGCCGGGGTATTCCCTGCCCCGCAGCCAGACAGACACAAGAGGCATGTATACGTGCGAATGCAGTGAGGGGAATGCCTCGCCCGCTTATGATTGGCGGTCCCCAGTGAAAGCTTCCTGGAGGGATAGTTCGGATTGGTTCAAGCTAGTATCCAAACACGCCTCTGCTCTTCACTACAGGGTTCCTAACCCTAACTTTGGCAACATCTAGTGGCCAGTTTGAGGAAATATACCAGAGCAAAGTACTAATAATTACAGTGGAGTTCAACCATATTTAGATCAGGTCCTGATAATTTCTTCCTAAAGCCTCCATGCCCCAACAGTACAAAAAATGTATTCACACAATACAGTTGTGCTCAAAAGTTTACATACCCTGACAGAATTTATGATTTCTTGGCCAATTTCCAGAGAATATGAATAATAACTCAAAAACTTTTCTTTCACTCATGGTTAGTGTTTGTCTGAAGCCATTTATTATCAATCAACTGATTTACTCTTTTTAAATCATAATGGCAACTACCCAAATGACCCTGATCAAAATTTACATACCCCAGTATGTCCCCTTTAACATCAATGACAGCTTGAAGTCTTTTGTGGTATTTGTGGATGAGGCTCTTTATCTTCTCAGATGGTAAAGCTGCCCATTCCTCTTGGCAAAAAGCCTCCAGTTCCTGTAAATTCTTGGACTGTCTTGCATGAACGGCACGTTTGAGATCTCCCCAGAGTGGCTCAATGATATTGAGATCAGGAGACTGAGATGGCCACTCCAGAACCTTCACTTTACTCTGCTGTAGCCAATCACAGGTCAGCTTGGACATTCCAACATGACAATGTTCCAAAACACAAGGCCAAGTACGTTCCTGGCTGATGAATGCAAATGTTCCTCCAATATTTTTTGATAACACACATTCATCTTGCCATCAATTTTGACCAAATTTCCTGTGCCTTTGTAGCTCACACATCCCCAAAACATCAGCAATCCACCTCCATGTTTCACAGTACGAATGGTGAACCTTTCATCATAGGCCCTGTTGACTCCTCTCCAAATGTAACGTTTATGGTTGTGGCCAAAAAGCTAAATTTTGGTCTCATCGCTCCAAATGACTTGTGCCAGAAGGTTTGAGGCTTGTCTCTGTGCTGTTTGGCCCATTTTAAGTGGGATACTTTGTGGCATTTACGTAGTAATGGCTTTCTTCTGGTGACTCGACCATGCAGCCCATCTTTCTTCAAGTGCCTCCTTATTGTGCATCTTGAAACAGCCACACCACATGTTTTCAGAGAGTCCTGTATTTCACCTGAAGTTATTTGTGGGTTTTTCGTTGCATCCCAAACAATTTTCCTGGCAGTTGTGGCTGAAATTTTAGTTGGTCTACCTGACCAAGGTTTGGTTTCAACAGAACCCCTCATTTTCCACTTCTTGATTAGAGTTTGAACACTACTGATTGGCATTCTCATTTCCTTGGATATGTTTTTATATCTCTTTCCTGATGTATACAGTTCACCTACCTTTTCCCGCAGATCCTTTGACAATTCTTTTGCTTTCCCCATGACTCAGAATCCAGAAATGTCAGTGCAGCACTGGATGAAAGATGGAAGGGTCTGTCAGGAGTCCAGAAACTCATTGACCCTTTATACACACACTAATTACAAGCAAACAGATCATAGGTGAGGATGGTTACCTTTAATAGCCATTCAAACCCCTTTGTGTCAACTTGTGTGCATGTTATCAGGCCAAAATCACCAGGGTATGTAAACTTTTGATTAGGGTCATTTGGGTAGTTTATGTTGTGATTATGATTTAAAAAGAGTAAACACAGTTGATTGATAATAAACGGCTTCAGCCAAACACTAACCATGAGTTAAAGAAAAGTTTGTGTGTTATCATTCATATTCTCTGAAAAATGGGCAAGAAATCATAAATTCTGCCAGGGTATGTAAACTTATGAGCACAACTGTAAATGTATGTGAATGTAAAATATGCATTTAAATGCTGGAAGGCTTTGGATGGGGTGGGTGTCACTGTAGAGGGGGGCATGGGGGTCCTGGTACCTTTTTAGGAGCTGGGATGTGCTGTAGAAAGTTCGGAGGGACATTTTTTTAAAAGCTGGGGACACTATGGGGGCTGAAGGACTGGAGATCACTTTGGGAGGTTGAATGGCACAGTGGGAGGTTGGGGGCACTGTGGGGGCTAACAGGCTCTCAGAACCTCTGGGCACTGTGGGTGGAGGGGCACTGTGGACAATTATGGGAGGTCGGGAGCACTATGGACTGGCAGACACTGTGGTAGAATAGGGGATCTGCAGTTGGCTGAAGGCCCAGGAGTTGGGAGGCTTGTTGGTTGAGAATCACCGATCTAATAAACAAGTAAAGTTGCTGCAGTTCAGAGTGCGGTGATTAATTTCCTGTTCTGAGAGGTTCTAACTCCTCAACACCACTGTTAATTTTTACGTCAGATTTCGGTTTTCATTTTAGTCATAGTCTTTTGACTAAAATGGCATTTTACTTTTAGTCAACTAAAATCTCCAGTACCCACTGCTTTCCTCAGAGCTCCACCTGTCTGTTAAAGCACCAGCCCCTTGACTCTGTTGGGAAGCTGTATTGGCTGAGAGACACAGGATCCCTCTGTCTGCCTGTTTACTGGGAGTTCCGGAACAATGCCCTGCAAACCACAGAAGAGGAACTCCTCCGTCAGATTCGTGTCTGTCTGGATTTGATATGTTGAGTGTTTCCCCTAACGGGCAAGGTAGCAGTGCTGAGCACTGTGTAAAATAACAGCCTCCCCAGACCATCCAGTTCTCTGCCCTGTACACTCCCATTTATTTCCCTATCCTCACTTGAAAGTCACCTCCCATTCCCCAAAGTATAATGCGCCCTGCCCTGTACGCCCCCTCACTCCCATTTACTTCCCCATCCCCACTTGCAGGTCACCTCCTCATCCCCAAAGTATAATGCACACTGCCCTGTGCACTCCCTCACTCCCATTTACTTCCCCATCCCCACTTGCAGGTCACCTCCCTTTCACCAAAATATAATGCGCCCTGCCCTGTGCGCTCCCTCACTCCCATCTACTTCCCCATCCCCACTTGCAGGTCACCTCCCCATCCCCAAAGTATAATGCGCCCTGTCCTGTGCACTCCCTCACTCCCATCTACTTCCCCATCCCCACTTGCAGGTCCCCTCCCTTTCACCAAAATATAATGCACACTGCCCTGTGCGCTCCCTCACTCCCATTTACTTCCCCATCCCCACTTGCAGGTCACCTCCCCATCCCCAAAATATAATGCACACTGCCCTGTGCGCTCCCTCACTCCCATTTACTTCCCCATCCCCACTTGCAGGTCACCTCCCCATCCCCAAAATATAATGCACACTGCCCTGTGCGCTCCCTCACTCCCATTTCGGGCTCTTTTGTACCACAGGTACATCCGAGCTACCAGCAAAAAATTGCTTTTGGAAAAACCTCTCCGCAAATACCACGTCACATAAAAAATTGCAAAAGCCGTCTCTAGGGCCTCTGCTTTAAAAACAATATATAATGTTTGGGGGTTTTAACTAATTTTCTAGCAAAAAAACAAACAAACACAATGTGCCAGAAAAAGCCTGGTCTTCGAGTGGAGATACTCTATACATTCTGGGGGGGAGGCCTCTGGTAATTTTAAAGTCTGCAAAACTCATCCTTTCAGTAACTGTAAAGAGACGTGAACATGGCTGCGAAAGTGTTAAAGGACGCTTGGAATAAGGTCAGTGATCTCATTTTATCTCCTGCCGCACGCTAACGCTGTTTCTACATGATATCATAAAATAAACCTGTTGCCATGGCGAATGAATCCACCTTAGACGGGCCGCGCTATCACTCTGAGATTCCTCACGTTTCCTCATTACGCGTTCCCTCGGGCGCAGGGCTTGTCAGAGAGCCTCACGTAATGAGATCCTGGAGGAGCCCAGCCTGCAGCACCCCGCAAGAGTGTCACACCATGGAGACCATAGATGTTTTATTCCAAAAGCAGTCTCCAAAGACTGACGATGATATTTTTGGAGGTGGGAAAAAACGAAAAAAAAACTTCGAGTTATGCTTGAACTACATTTTTTGTTGAGCATTGTGACCACAAGTGGCATACGGCTAACAAGTTTCCACTTTGGAGGAACCCATGTGGATTCATTTCCTACACAGAGGTGCCATGTGGAAATAAAACCAAACAGAATGAAAAAGTGAGAAGGCTAGTTCAGGGTCCTCTCCATTGGGGGAGCAGCATATTCAGCCTATTGGATGTGGGAAGGAAATTCAAGATACAAGAAACTGGTATATAAAAATGTTTAACACTTCCACTACCAGGGCCGTTGTAGGCCTTAAGATTGCTTGAAACAAACAAACATTTTATATTGTTTTAATATAATATACTGTATATGTAGCACTACTCCTGAAATAGCTTCAGAATAGGTAAAGGTAGACTGCAACAGTCTACAGGTTCACAGCCGGGGACCATGACGTAACTTCAGCACATGTAAGGGTAGTCTAGAATAGTCTACAGGTTCACTGCTGGAGACCACAAAATAACTTCAGCACAGGTAAGGGTAGATTGTACCAGTCTACAGGTTCACGGCTGGGGACCACAAAATAACTTCAGTACAGATGAAAGTAGACTAGAACACTCCACAGGTTCACTGCTAGAGACCATGAAGTAACTTCAGCACAGGTAAAGGTAGACTGTAACAGTCTACAGGTTCATGGCTGGGACCATGAAATAACTTCAGCACAGATGAAGGTAGACTGGAGAAGTCTACAGGTTCACGGCTGGTGACCATGCAAAACTTCAGCACAGGTAAAAGTAGACAGGAACAGTCTACAGGTTTATGGCTGGGGACCATGAAGCATCTTCAGCACAGGTAAAGGTAGACTGGAATAGTCTACAGGTTTACGGCTAGGGACTATGAAGTAACTTCAGCACAGATAAAGGTAGACTGGAATAGTCTACAGGTTCACGGCTGGGGACCATGAAGTAACTTCAGCACAGGTAAAGGTAGACTGGAACAGTCGTCAAGTTCATGGCTGGGGACCATGAAATAACTTCAGCACAGGTAAGGGTGGACTAGAAAAGTCTACAGGTCGGTGGCTGGGGACCATGAAGTAACTTTGGCACTAGTAAAGGTATACTGGAATAGTCTACAGGTTCACGGCCGGAAGATCATGAAGTAACTTTAGCACAGGTAAAGGTAGACTGCAACGATCTACAGCAGTGGGTCTTAACTCCTGTCCTCAGGACCCACTAACAGGACAGATTTTAAGTATTACCTTGGGGAGATGCAGACTAGAATACTGCAATCACTAAGCAGCAAATGATATCACCTGTGATGTATTTCAGTTATCTTGCAAACCTGGCCTGTTAGCGGGTCCTGAGGACAGGAGTTGAGAACCACTGGTCTACAGGTTCATGGCTGGGAACCATGAAGTAACTTTAGCACATGTAAGGGTAGACTGGAATAGTCTACAGGTTCATGGCTGGGGACCATGAAGTAACTTTAGCACATGTAAGGGTAGACTGGAATAGTCTACAGGTTCATGGCTGGGGACCATGAAGTAACTTCAGCACAGGTAAAGGTAGACTGGAATAGTCTACAGGTTCACGGTTGGAGACCATGAAGTAACTTCAGTACAGGTAAAGGTAGACTGAAACAGTTGTCGGATTAATGGCTGAGGACCATGAATTAGCTTCAGCACAGGCAAAGGTAGACTGGAATAGTCTACAGGTTCATGGCTGAACACCGTGAAGTAACTTTAGCACAGGTAAATGTAGACGGAACAGTCTACATGTTCACAGCTGGGGACCATAAAGTAACTTCAGCACAGGTAAGGGTAGATTAGAACAGTTAAAGATCAGGCAAAGGTAGACTGGAGCAATATACAAAATAGTACAAAATGTAAAAAAAAAAAAATACACTAAAGTTAATTTCAGGGCACACTAACGCAATATTTTACCCATTTGGACACTCTTCACTTGGTCATTACTTCTTTGAATAGCCAACACTGAGACACCATAAGAAATGTCCCAAGGCCAGACAAGCACTATGGATGCACGAGTGATAGCAGCAGCAGCCATCACCAGGATCCTACATTCAGGTCTGTCCCTGGATACTTGGATGTCTCCTTCAGATGGACATTTCTCCTATGAACTCTCCAGACCAGATCCTCAGTGAACGTCCTTGATTAGTTGCAGAGATTAGTTATCGCTGTAACCTTGATGAGCACATGTAGGACTTTAACAAGGCTGCCCCAGAATGTTTATGCACTCCCAGCCACCTACTTGGCACTCTTTCCCAGGGATTGGCTGAGGCTACATATATATGCCTCTTCCCAATCAAACCTGCAGCCTGGGAAGCCCAGAACAGCAGAAAACAATCACCAACTGCTCCGCTGTTTACAGGGGAGCCCAAAAGAACTAAATTGACCTAACCTTTCTAGCAACCTACCTATGAGGGTGCTACAGGTAAGTGCCCCTGACACCCTGGCCATCAATCATTGCAGTACTGCAGTGCACTTGTCTGGTGTACTTTCCTTGTGAAGGAATCTGTCTATAACAAGGTTTTTCATCCAGTGTTCCTCCAGAGGTTGCTAGGGGTTCCTTGAGCAATGAGCATTTGCTGCCTCTCAGATAAGTTCCCACTGACACCATTGATCTTTATAGCTATCTGTAAGGGGGTAATTCTTTCCAATGTCAACAAGTGTAACTTACAAGAAGCATTTAAACTAATGTATCATGAGTTGTAGATACAGTATTTTTCAGCAGGGGTTTCCTGAGGTCAGAAAGTTTTTTAAAGGGTTCCTTTGTGTTGAAAAGATTGAGAAAGACTGATCTATATCATGAAGGGGCGGTTGGTTGTGTTTGCCTCCCAGGTAAAAAGTTCCCAGTCTTTCCATAGTCTCATAGCAGATCCCCTTTAAGAACCAGCTTGGCTCATCATACGGTAGAATAGTTTTTTGGGATGATCTCCAGCATATCTGTTTCTGTTGTCTGTAGCTCTTCATGCAGAAGATCTGGTAATTCTCTTCCAGAAATAACACCAAGCAAGGAATGGATGGGATTACACCTGTGCCATAGTGCATGGAGACACCATGGGAAGGGTGGTGAGAAGTCGGGGAGATGTAATAGAGAAATTACACCCAGGTACACAGAGACACACAGCAGGCACAGCCAAGAACAAAGAGATCCCAATCATCTGCTGTTGACGCTAATGAACCATCTTGCCTCATTTTCCTTCCAGAAATAAAATGCTTGCTCTCAGTTAACCGACACTTGGCTGACTCTCCAGGGTGTTGATTTATAGTGACAAAGGAACATTCCTCTCCATGCTATAAGTTTAAAGGCCAACTTCGGACCCCCCTCCCTTGAGGAACACTGGTATATTTTATTTCTTATATATACGCCTACATTTTTTCAGCTGTTGTTAGGCTATTTGGACGATGTGCTAGGTCCTCTTCAGACTTTCCTTGGGTGATTAGCAGTCCTGTCCTGTATGAGGCATCATGAGTGCAAGACGCTATGGTGACAGACCCTTTGGTGGAGGATACACGCCAGCCTGCACACATGGTATGTCCTCAGTATCATTCAATCCAGAAGAATCAGGACAACTTGTGTTAGAAAAGCAGCACTGCAGGGGACAGCCCCTTAGATTGAGGATGCATGTCACCCTGCACTCACAGTATGTCCCCAGCATCATTCAATACAGAAGACTGAGGACAACTAGTGTTGGGAAAGTAGTACTGCAGTGGATAGCTTCTTAGGTGGAGGATGTATACCACCCTGCATTCACAGTATGTCCCCAGCATCATTCAGTCCAGAATACTGAGGACAACTAGTGTTGGAAAAGCAGTAATGCAGGGGAAACTCCTTAGGTGGAGGATGCATGCCACCCTGCACTCACAGTATGTCCTTAGCATCATTCAATACAGAAGACTGAGGAACACTAGTGTTGGAAAAGCAGTACTGCAGGGCACAGCTCCTTAGATGGAGGATGTATGCCACCTTGCACTCACAGTATGTCCTCAGCATCATTCAATCTAGAATACTGCTGAGGACAACTAGTGTTGGAAAAACAGTACTGCAGGGCACAGCTCCTTAGATGAAGGATGTATGCCACCCTGCACTCACAGTATGTCCTCCTCACCATCATTCAATCCAGAATACTGCTGAGGACAATTAGTGTTGGGGAAACAGTACTGCAGGGGGCAGCTCCTTAGGTGGAGGATACATGACACCCTGCACTCACAATATGTCCTCAGCATCATTCAATACAGAAGTCTGAGGACAACTAGAGTTGGAAAAGCAGTACTGCAGGGCACAGCTCCTTAGATGGAGGATGCATGCCAACCTGCACTCACAGTATGTCCTCAGCATCATTCAATCCAAAATACTGCTGAGAACAACTAGTGTTGGAAAAGCAGTACTGCAGGGCACAGCTCCTTAGATGGAGGATGCATGACTTCCTGCACTCACAGTAAGTCCTCAGCATCATTCAATCCAGAATACTGCTGAGGATAACTAGTATTGGAAAAACAATACTGCAGGGGGCAGCTCCTTAGGTGGAGGATGCATGACACCCTGCACTCACGGTATGTCCTCAGCATCATTCAATACAGAAGACTGAGGACAACTAGTGTTGGAAAAGCAGTACTGCAGGGCACAGCTCGTTAGATGAAGGATGTATGGCACCCTGCACTCACAGTAAATCCTCAGCATCATTCAATCTAGAATACTGCTGAGGACAACTAGTGTTGGAAAAGCAGTACTTCAGGGGGCAGCTCCTTAGGTGGAGGATGCATGCCACGCTGCAATCACAGTATGATCTCAGCATCATTCAATCCAGTAGACTGAGGACAACTAGTGTTGGAAAAGCAGTACTGCAGGGCACAGCTCCTTAGATGGAGGATGCATGCCACCCTGCACTCACAGTATGTCCTCAGCATCATTCAATCCAGAATACTGAGGACAACTAGTATTGGAAAAGCAGTACTGCAGGGGGCAGCTCCTTAGGTGGAAGATGCATGACACCCTGCACTCACAGTATGTCCTCAGCATCATTCAATACAGAAGACCGAGGACAACTTGTGTAGGAAAAGCAGTACTGCAGGGCACAGCTTCTTAGATGGAGGATGCATGACTTCCTGCACTCACAGTAAGTCCTCAGCATCATTCAATCCAGAATACTGCTGAGGACAACTAGTGTTGGAAAAGCAGTACTGCAGGGCACAGCTCCTTAAAGCTTTTGTTGTTATAACTTCCTGGGTAAAAAGAAAAAAAAACTGGTATTGAGCTTTAAATATAAATCTTTGTGAGGAATAGGAATGAGCTGAACTGCCTTGGATTGCGTTTGAGAGGGGTTTGGCAAACTTCCAGGAACAATTGTAGAATTGTGGATTCCTAACCCCTTACTATACTGTAGATAATAGTCATCAGGACAAATAGAGAGGGCGCATGTTCCTAGTGGGTATACAGTGCACATTACTGGGAGTATGTATGACGCCCCAACTCATGTCATGCACCTGCCAACCATGGCTGGAGAGACCTTACCCTGACCACAGCTGGGTTCACCAAGGTGCAGTGACTACGAAATGAGTCATCTTCTCCAGAGCTCCTAATGGTGGACATGAATTGGCTGCTTCCTTCACCCAGATTGCTTTCCCCAATTACTACAAGACAAGGTGGGGGAGACGTTCCAGTTGGGGTGAAAGGCACTTGAACAGCAAGCAATGGATCAGTACCTCACACAAGGAATGGGTCATCTTCTCCAGAGCTCCTGATGGTGGACATGAATTGGCTGCTTCCTTCACCCAGATTGCTTTCCCCAATTACTACAAGACAAAGTGAGTGAGAGGTTCCAGTTGGGGTGAAAGGCACTTGAACAGCAAGCAATGGATCAGTACCTCACACAAGGAATGGGTCATCTCCAGAGCTCCTGATGGTGGACATGGACTGGCTGCTTCCCTCACTCAGATCGCTACTACAAGACAAGGTGAGTGAGATGCCCCGGTTGGGGTGCTGGGCACTGGAATAGCGAGTGGTGGATCAGTACCACACACAAGGATAGGGTCATCTTCTCCAGAGCTCCGGATGGTGGACATGGATTGTCTGCTTCCCGCACCCAGATTGCTACTCCAACTACTACAAGACAAGGTGAGTGAGAGGCTCCAGTTGGGGTGCCAGGCACTGCAATGGCAAGCAGTGGATCAGTACCACACACAAGCAATGGGTTATCTTCTCCAGAGCTCCTAATGGGGGACATGGATTGGCTGCCTCCTGCACGCAGATCGCTACCCCAATTACCACAAGACAAGGTGAGTAAGATGCTCCGGGTAGGGGTTCTGGGCACTTGAATGGCGAGCGGTGTATCAGTACCACACACACACAAGGAATAAGTCATCTTCTCCAGAGCTCCTGATGGTGGACATGGATTGGCTGCTTCCTGCACCCAGATCGCTACCCCAATTACTACCAGACAAGGTGAGTGAGAGGCTTCAGTTGGGGTGCCGGACACTGGAATGGTAAGCGGTGGATCAGTACCACACACGTGGAATGGGTCATCTTCTCCAGAGCTTCTAATGGTGGACATGTTTGGCTGCTTCCTTCACCCACATCACTGTCCCAATTACTACAAAACAAGGTGAATGAGAGTCTCAGGTTGAGGTGTCGGGCACTGGAATAGCGAGTGGTGGATCAGTACCACCCACAAGGATAGGGTCATCTTCTCTAGAGCTCCTGATGGTGGACACGGATTGGCTGCTTCTCAGACCCAGACAGCGACCAGCAAGGATTGTAAAGTTTTGGATCTCCAATCTCTTTCCATATGGGAGGTAATGATCCCCCCGAGCCCCCGTCCCAAAGCACCCACCCCCTATGTTGAGGGCATGTGGCCTGGTATGGTTCAGGAGGGGGGGCTCGCTCACTTTACTGACCTGCTGGGCTGCATGCTCAGATAAGGGTCTGATATGGATTTTGGGGGGCCCCACACCACTTTTTTTGGACTTTCTGACCGGCTTTGTTTTGTTTACATTTCAGCTGTCAGTGGGGAAGTCAGCTGACTGACTATTCCTTACTATTTGATTCGGAGATTCGGATACATCTGAATCTCCGAATACCCAAAAATTCATCCAAATTTGTATTTGGACCGAAAAAAAATGCACATGTCTAGTCTCTGTCATTATGTGGGCTATTCAGGGAGAGGCAGCCCTGGTGACCCGCATCACATGCCATGGCACTGGTCACATGACTGAGCACCAAAATAGACTGGTGAATTTACTTTATTGCAGACCAGTTAGCCTTTTCTTGTTTTCTCAGCCGTCATTGCCATTTAATTGCCTCAGAAATGTTCAATACTCGTACATATGGGCTTTTCATTTTTGAGTTTGTCTTTGTTGTAAAAGTCTCGCTGGTTCATAGTAAATCTGTTTCATCTCTTGCATACACGGTACAGGCGGCACCCGCTGTGCTAAATACATTCTGAATCTTTCCTCATTGTGACCGACATCCAAGAAACTTAAATATAGAATTCCCTACAAAGATGTGATAGAATTAGTGGTATAAATAAATCCAGACATGCCTAGGCTGAGATAAAAAGAATACATTTTACCCTGGAAAGATTACACTAACTATTAAAAGAGGTGTAAGATGCGTGTGTTCGGACACGGTGCACGTTACAGGAAGTATGTCTGACACCCCGCCTCAATCCCCCATAGAGGAGGCCATCAAAGGACCTTGTCTCCAGATCTTCTAATTGGATTACAAGTCCTTCTTTTTCATCATAACTGAAAAAAAAAACCCACTTCATTAGACCTCAGGATCTCTCGGGAAATCTAGGATGCAAAAACCACTTATGATTCTGACATTTTATTTTAACCACTTTAGGACTGCCCACCCACGATGTTCTGTGGACGAGCGTCTTCTACAGGCACATCGACATTCAGGGTGTGTATGCACCCCACCCACTGCCCCCCCACCCCTCACCCCCCGTGATTAGACAAAGTGGGATATTTTCAGCAAGTCCTGGCCAATGATTCAAGGCCAGGGACCTGCTGATTGGCTGTGTCCAATCATAGCACAGAGCCCTGTGTTGACAAACAGGGACAGGGTACTGCTCAGCGTGCAGGGTTTCTAGGGACAGGTGAGCAGAAAGAAAGATGGAACTTCCCGAGACAAGGGATCATGGGGCTTGGCCACGCATAGACAAATGTTACTTGGGCAAGGATGGCTGATCATAGTGACATTGATTGCCAGTGTGGGTGGAAACTGGTCCTTTATCAAACAGCAGGTGGAATTTGGCAGCGCCTAGGGCTGCCAGACTAGTGCAAGAGACAGACCAGTCAATAGAACCACAGCTTGTTCAGCTTGGCAGTCATAGGTAGGAGCATTCCATATGTTTGTAAGACTACATGGAAACAGCTGATCTTTGAACACCTCAATTCCCTGTGGTTGGGGCCATCACAGGACCGACCTTGTCTCCAGATCTTCTAATAGGATACCAAGTTCTTTTGTTCTATCATTGATGAGAAACACACTTCATTAAATTACAGGTGCTTTGGGGAAATCCAGGATCCATCAAAATCCATTCAAGTATTTGGACCTTTTAGTTTAAAATTTGTATTTTCTTTATGGAACTATTGCCTACCTCTCCGAACTGGCCTCCAACCAGTTTTCTGAGGGTTTTCACTATTCTCAGAAAAAAGAAGAGAGTCCAATCTTTGATGTCATCGGAGAAAAATGTGAGCAACCCATAAACTTGAGGTGAAGGGTAACCTATCTCAGACTAAGAAATAAGCTGTAAAAGAAGTGTTGCCACATGAAGATTTGACTATATTCTTAAAGCCTATTTATAGCCAAAACTTTTTTAGTTTTGGATAGCTTAGGGAAGGGTTAAATCTGTCTGATTATTATTATTATTTTTTTTTTTTGCAGTATGAGTACCATTGGGGAAAATTTCCCAGGGACACAACAGGAAGTTAGAGAAAATCTCCAAAAAGTAAGGGAAATTCCCATTTCCTTGTTCTGGGAACAATTCCAGAATTTTGCATTGCCCCTCATTGTCTTTCTTGGTGACAATGGTCATCAGTACAGCTAGATTTTTTTTTCCAATGGGGGACACTGACAGCAATAAAAAACTGAGAGAGATACACTTCAATTATAGAATAAAAGGATTGAAATGTCTCTACAGGTAGACCAAGTTAATGCAGACTTTGCATTTAAAAGCAATGTCAGCTTTCACTGTATTTTATTATATCCATGCAGAGGTCGAGGCAGATGGCAGGATAGAGCGTAGTCAGTATTCAGGCAAAGGTCGAGTCAGAAGGCAGGCAATGGAGTAGCCAGTATCTGGGCATCAGTCAAGGCGGGTGGCAGACAAGAGAGTAGCCGGTACCCAGGCAGAAGTCAAGGCAGGAAACAGGCAAGGGAATAACCAGTATGCAGGCATTGGCTGAGGTTGAGTCAGGATTCAGGCAATGGAGTAGCCAGTATCTGGGCATCAGTCAAGGCGGGTGGCAGACAAGAGATTAGCTGGTACCCAGGCAGAAGTCAAGGCAGGAAGCAGACAAGGGAATAACCAGTATCCAAGCAGAAGTCAAGGCAGGTGGCAGACGAGGGAGTAGGCAATATCCAATATCCCTGTAATATTGTTAGAGGATCCCTCCAGCACCCAAGCCCCAGGCCCGGGGTCACCCCCAGACTAAGGGCTACACTCAAGGGTCAACAACAGCCTCCTTAACACTCCATCTCCAGCTTCCATCCGACTGCCCCCTGCTGACATGACGTCAGAGAATTTATGTGGTGCCTGCCCCCTGCCAGCCCTCTTGCTGGGGCTCTCCTCAATACTCAAAGCAGCTCCTTCTAACCTCCCACCCATTCGTCTGGAAGCTTCTCCAATGTTCCAGCAAGTACAGGGAGGTACCAGAGGTGCTGCTTGATGAGTCATCCAGCCTCCCTGAGTCACTCACCCTGACCCAAATTCAACCAAGCCTGGCTCTCAGCCAGGCTATATTTGCCTACACTACAAAACTAACTATGTACACCTAACACGCTACACTAGAGGGTGCTACACTGGTCAGCCACCTGCTACCCTCACTGAGGCTCTCAGGAGGGTGAAGGACAGCACTAGGATCTGATCAGGGCATGCTGACAGGAGGAGAGAGCAGAGTGGCCAGAATTGATGCTGCTCCTTCCAGTCTAGAGGTATAGAGGTGGCACCGTGCTATTCTTTAACTGTAAAAAAAAATACCGGGTCGCCCTTTTAACCACTTGCCGCCCGCCATATAGCAATATGACGTCGGCAAAGTGGTTTCGAAATCCTGATCGGACGTCATATGACGTCGCCAGGATATCAAGCCGTTGCGCACCCCCTGGGGGCCCACATCGCTTCAATCGTTGTTGCGGTGTGTCAGTCTGACACACCGCAACTCCGATCTAGGTAAAGAGTTTCTGTCAGAGACTCTGTCTGTCCAATCATGGCTGATCACGATGTAAACAGGAAGAGCAGTTAATTGGCTTTTCCTCACTTGCGTCTGTCAGACGCGAGTAGAGGAGGGCCAATCGGCTGCTCTTCTGACAGGGTGGGTCTGTGCTGATTAATTATCAGCGCAGCCCCCCCCCGAGGATGCCCACACTGGACCACCAGGGACGCCACCGGGACCATTAGGGATGCCCACCACTAGTCACCACCAGGTATGCCACCAGGACCACCAGGGATGCCCACCACTAGTCACCACTAGGTATGCCACTCATGGCCATCAGGGATGCAAATCAGTGCCCACAATGGATGCCAATCAGTGCCAACAATGGGCATCACTGATTGGCAGGAATTATTGTTTGGCACTGATTGGCATCTATCAGTACCATGCATTAATGTACATCAGTGCCACCTATCAGTGCCCATCCATGCCCATCCGTGCCACCTATCAGTGCCCATCTGTGCCACCTATCAGTGCCCATCCCTGCCGCTTATCGGTGCCCATCCCAGCTGCCTTTCAGTGCCCATCAGTGCCACCTATGTGTACCCATCAGTGCTGCATATCAGTGCCGCCTATCAGTGCCCCATATTAGTGCCCATCAGTGCCACCTCATTGGTGCCACCTCGTCGGTGCCCATCAGTGCCATCTTATCAGTGCCTGTCAGTGCAGCCCCATGAGTGCCCATCTGTGAAGGAGAAAACTTACTTATTTACAAAGTTTTGTAACAGAAACAAAAAAAAAACATTTTTTTTCAAAATTTTTGGTCTTTTTTTTATTTGTTTAGCAGAAAATAAAAATCCCAGAGGTAATCAAATACCACCAAATGAAAGCTCTATTTGTGGGAAAAAAATAATAAAATTGGAATTTGGGTACAGCATAGCATGACTGCGCAATTGTCATTCAAAGTGCGACAGCGCAGAAAGCTGAAAATTGGTCTGGGCAGGAGGGGGTTATAAGTGCATTGTATTGAAGGGGTTAAAAGAGCTTTCTGCATAGAAATGTGCCTGGAAAGAATGGGGCAGGAAAGGCGGCTCACGTGTGTCTAGTTCAGTTGTGTATTTTGCTGTCTGCCTGGAGCTGATCTTGAAATACAACATACGGAACATTTACAGATGGCCTCCTATACACAGAAGAGGCTGGCGGTAAAGAGCACCCATTGGAACTCCTCATGCATATACATCACAGAATAAATTTAGCGCTTTATTTCCGTCTTCCCGCGGGTGACATATTAGTGCTGCCAAACCAAAGCCCCAATTATCAAAAAAAAAAAAAAATTCAGTTTATTAGGACAGATTTGGCAAGCCCATGCCAGCAGCACGGCGCTCTATTCCTATTTTCCAGAGATACTTTCACCCCGCAGAAAATGCGTCTGTTCGTTTATATTTTTAGGTCCTCGGGGCCGGGGCGCCCAGACAGCGCCGGGATTTAGGGCACGCCGATAAATATAGATCAAGACAAGCACCCTCCACGGTGGAGAGAATAGAAGTATCCTCGCAGGATCGTTCTTCTGAACGGCGGCGGCTTTTATCCCTCCACATGAAAGGAGATCCTGTCACCGGGACAACGCCGGGGCCTGAGGCGACTTCCCGCCGCGGGGCGCCATTATGTGAACGTGGCAGAGATTCGTGTCATCAATGACAGGAGAAGAGCGGGAGGACGGCGTACAAAAGACGGCACGTCTCTGGCAGAGGCCTTCCGACTTCAAACCGAGAATCTCCTGCCGACTCATCTTCAGCATCCGACGAGTTCACCGCGACAGGTGGAGATCCGCGTCTGCGAAAAAACACCTTTCATTATACCGTTCAGAGAGAGACGCAACACTCCGCAGGACGCATCGGAGGTTTACGAAGAAAAGGGAACCCGGGATCATTCATTAACCTTTTCCTAGCATGGCGGGTCCTGCTAGTTATTTGTGGCTCAAGACGTTCCAAAGCAGTGATTGAAACATCGTTCAACATCCATTTAAAGCCCATCTCCAGCTTCCAGTGCCCTTCCCCCTGCCGGCTGAACCTCCCTCCCGAAAAAATACACAACTTAAAGTGGTTCTAAAGCCCTAAGGTTTTTCACCTTAACCACTTCAATACCGGGCACTTTTACCCCCTCCTGCCCAGACCAATTTTCAGATTTCAGCGCTGTCGCACTTTGAATGACAATTGCGCGGTCATGCTACACTGTACCCAAATTTTTATCATTTTGTTCCCACAAATAGAGATTTCTTTTGGTGGTATTTGATCACCTCTGGGATTTTTATTTTCTGCTAAACAAATAAAAAAATAGACCGAAAATTTTGAAAAAAAAACATATTTTTTTTTTGTTTCTGTTACAAAACTTTGTAAATAAGTACATTTTCTCCTTCACTGATGGGCACTGATGGGGCTGCACTGAAGGACACTGATAAGGCGGCACTGATGGGCGCCGATAATGTGGCACCAATGAGGTGGCACTGGTGATGGGCACTAATATGGGGCACTGATAGGTGGCACTGATATGCAGCATTGATGAGTACACATAGGTTGCACTGATGGGCACTGAAAGGCGGCACTGGTGGGAACTGATAGGCGGCACAGATGAGCACTGATAGGTGGCACGGATGGGCATGGATGGGCACTGATAGGTGGCACTGATGTACACTAATGGATGGTACTGATGGGCATTACTGATTGGCAGGCATTATTGTTTGCCACTGATTGGCATCCATTGTGGGCACTGATTGGCATCCCTGGTGGCCATGTGGGTGGCATACCTGGTGGTGACTAGTGGAGGACATCCCTGATGGTCCTGGTGGTCCAGTGTGGGCATCCTCGGGGGGGAGGGGGGGTTGCACTGATAATCAATCAGCGCAGACCCCCCCCGTCAGAAGAGCAGACGAACGGCTCTCCTCTACTCGCGTCTTCCTGTTTACACTGTTATCAGCCGTGATTGGACACGGCTGATCACAGGGTAAAGAGTCTCCGTCAGAGGCGCTTTACCTAGATCGGAGTTCCGCAATTCCACTACTAAAGTGACAACACTGCACTATACAGGAGGAGTTTTGTCACCCAAGAGCACAGAGCACACCCCTGATTAGTCCAGAGCACACCCGTCGTTGGCTCAGACCACACCCCTCATTGACTCAGAGCCAATGAGCCAATCAAAAATTAACGCATCCTGTCCCTCCGAGCTCACGCACAGAAGCGAACGCATACGTAAGTCACACCCACATATGTAAACAGTGTTTAAACCACACATGTGAGGTATTGCCGCACAGCTCTGTTTGGTTCAGAGCATTCTCCCGATTGGTAGAGAGTGCACCCCAAAATGGGTCCAGGGCATACCCCTGATTGGCTCAGAGCACACCCCTGATTGGTCCAAAGCACACTCCTAAAAGTGTTCAGAGCATACCCTTGATTGATTCAAAGCACACCCCTGAATGGTTTAGAGCACACCTCTGATTGTTTCTGAGCACACCTCTGATTGGCTCAGAGCGCTTTCCTGATTGGTTTAGAGCATACCTCTGAATGGCTCAAAGCACACCCCAAAATGGGGCCATAACTTACCCCTGATTGGCTCAGAGCACATCCCTGACTGGTCTAGAGGACACATCTGATTGGTTCAAAGCACCCCCTTAAATGAGTCCAAGGCACACCACTGATTGGCTCAGGACACACCCGTGATTGGCTAAGGGCATTACTCTCATGGTTCAGGGCACACCTCTCATTGGTCCAGAGCATATCCCTGATGGTCTCAGAGCAGTCTCCTGATTGGTTGAGTGCAAGCCCCTGATTAGCATTGCAATGGGCTGTCTTAAAGCAAGGCATGCTAAGACGTGACATAAGGTGTGTTCATAAACTCATATAATGAGTGAAGACAGAGATGGAGAAATTAGGGATCTCTGTACTGGTTCCAACATCCCCCGCAGGTCTCAGGGGAGTTCAATCTACAGAGCATGACAGGCACCTCAATCTTCTATTAACTCCCCCCCCCGTCCTATGACCCAGCACGGCAGGAGAGCGCCCCATTCACTCCTCCGCCATTCATCATTCTCAGCGTCTACCTCCCCACCCCAAGACTGAAGAGTTCCTCTTTAGGATAATTATCACGGCGGTACAGGAACTGACAAGGGATAATTACAATTATTAATTATCTTTTTTATTTTGGCCACGGATGAGGACACATTTGTTTTAATCTAGCTGCTAATGATCTAGTGACGGGCTTGTTAATGAGATTCTTCAACCTCTGGCGGTTCAGGGGTGGGGGAACAAACGTGCGAGGTTTAAAGGAGAAGTGCGAGGGAGACGACACGTTCAATAATGACATGCCAAGAAGAAAACTACATGTGATGTCTGGAAGAAATAAATTAACTTCCCTTCAAATCTAAAAATCGGGGGATGGTGGGGGGGGGGGGGTCTTCACTTTCCAGCACTCAGCCAATCAGAATTTAGATATCATACACAACTATCACAGACAGTCTGATATATATATATGTATGTGTATATACTGTATATATATATATATATATATATATATATATATATATATATATATATATATATATATATATATGTGTGTGTATATATATATATGTGTGTGTGTGTATATATATATATATATATATATATATATATATATATATATATATATATATATATATATGTGTGTGTGTGTGTTTTGTACCTTGGTGTGCCATGATACCATTCATTCTTAGGACTTGTTCACACATTCTTTGGTCACTGAAGAGTGATCTGCACTTGGATCCCTCTTCAGAGAGCATTTGGCAGTCAGTGGGGAGGCATTGTATCACCTCCTCGCCGCCTGATTCAACCCTCTTGATCCCTGCACCAGAGAACTGCAACTGCATCGCATGCGGCGGGCGCTACACCTGCCAAAAGCATCATGGGTGTAATTCCTATCATGACCGTGTACAAAGCATTGCGGTACACTCCTGGCTGTTGCCTCTGCAGCTAAAGGGGGTAGTGGTTGAGGGTGGGCAATAAAAGTGCAGCTCAACCACAGGGTTTTTATCACAAAAGGTGAACCAACCCTATAGAACAAGCTCCCATTCACCTCCGTATCTATAAGCAGTGTGGGGAAATTCATCTTCAAAGTTTATAACAAAGGCACAGAAATCTTAGTTTTTCTCCCATTTCTTCCTATGGGAACAGAACCTTGGGTTCCCGCCAGCCCTTTAATAGCGGGTGAATTTATATGGCTACATACCGACTGATACCGACTTCAGAGTCTTGGTTGTGATGTTTGGAAAGAAATAAGGTCACAGTACAAGCAGCTACAGAGGTCAGTGGGGACTGGTTATATACCTCATTTACTGCTTGTGGAAGTAGAACTAAAGGCAAAACGTATTGTTATATATTGAATAGAGTAGGGCAAGGTTATCATTACGTTTTCTTTTTTTTTCCTTTTTTTTGGCCATCTGTGTCTCATTGAGGAGATTTTCCTTTACTTCCTGTCCCATGGCCTCAACAGGAAGTGAGAAGAAATCCCTCCAAAGTGGGGGAATCGCTGGTTGTCACCAGAACTAGTGACTTCCCCATTGGAAGATTTCCCCTCTATTCCTGTTCTGGTGACAACCCAAATTTGGGGATTTTCTTGCACTCTCAGTGATAACAAATAGAGAAGTTGAATCTCCCTCCAGCTGGTGGCACGCTCCATATGTTTCACCGGATAAATGGCATTGGAAGCCGGGGGGGGGGGGGGGGGGGACAGAGCCACCGCTGGACTCATTGCTGAATGATATCTGACCCCCCCCATCTATAGATTGCCAGCAGTTCACTGCTCAGCTTTCTATAGTAGTAGATGCTGCCATCTTGTGGTGAAAGTATGACACAGCAATCAATAGAAAATCTGAATGTCATTATATAGTATTATATTTATAAGTACATTATATTATATTTATTACATAAAATAAAAATACACAGTAATAAATGCTGCCATCCTGTGGTGAAAGTGTGACACAGCAATCACTACAAAATCTAAATGTCATATTATATTTATAAGTTTACTATATTATATTTATTAAATTAAAAAAAAACATACACAGTAATAAATGCTACCATCTTGTGTTGAAACTATGACACAACAATCGCTAGAAAATCTAAATGTCATTATATTTATAAATAAATTGATATTTATTTATAAAATAAACGATACTATATGTATTAAATTTGAAAAAAAATACATAGTAGTAAATTCCAATATCTTGTGGTGAAATTATGGCACAGCAATCAATAAAAAAATCTAAATGTCATTACACAGTATTATATTATATTAATAAGTTCATTATATTTTATTTATTAAATAAAAAAAACATACACAGTAATAAATGCTGCCATCTTGTGGTGAAAGTATGACACAGCAATCACTAGAAAATCTAAATGTCATTATATTATATTATATTATTATTATTATTATTATTATTATTATTATTATTATTATACAGGATTTATATAGCTTCAACAGTTTACGTAGCGCTTTACAACTTGAGGGTAGACAGTACAAACACAATACACTTTAATACAGTAGGAATCAGAGGGCCCTGCTCCTTAGAGCTTACAATCTAAGAGGGAAGGTCAAGAGATACAAGAGGTAATAACTGTGGGCGATGTGCTGATTGAGAAGATAAATGTACAGTTGTTAGGTGGGGGCCAGATAGGCTTCTCTGAAGAGATGAGTTTTCAGGGATCGTCTGAAAGTGAATAAAGTAGGAGAAAATCGGACAGATTGGGGTAAAGCATTCCAGAGGATGGGGGAGGCTCTGGAGAAGTCCTGAAGACGAGCATGGGATGAGGTGACAAGGGAGTTTGAGAGCAGGAGGTCTTGGGAGGAGCGAAGAGATCGATTAGGTTGGTATTTTGAGACTAGGTTAGAGATGTAGCTGGGGGCCAGGTTGTGGATGGCTTTGTAAGTTATAGTTAGTATCTTGAATTTAATGCGGTGACTGAGTGGCAGCCAATGGAGGGATTGGCAGAGGGGTGTAGCAGACGCTGAGCGGTTTGTGAAGTGGATGAGCCTGGCAGCAGCGTTCATGATGGACTGAAGTGGGGAGGAGCCTATTTAGAGGTAAGCCAATGAGGAGGGAGTTGCAGTAGTGGAGGTGGGAGATGACCAGGGAGTGGATTAGAAGCTTTGTGGTGACATTGGTTAGAAAGGGGCGTATCTTGGAGATGTTGCGGAGATTGAGGCGGCAAGCTTTGGATATTGATAGAATGTGGGGCCGAAAGGTTAGTTCAGAGTCCAGGATTACACCTAGCACCTTGGCGTGGGGAGATGGGTTGATAGTTGAGCCGTTGATATTGACAGAGAAATCAGGGGAGGTGGCACCTGAGGGAGGAAATATCATGAGCTCGGTTTTGGATAGGTTGAGTTTGAGGAAGTGACGTGACATCCATACAGATATGTCTGCTAGTAAGTTGGTAATGCGTAAGGAGACAGATGGAGAGAGCTGGGGGGTGGAGAGATAGATTTGGGTGTCATCAGCGTAGAGATGATATTTAAAGCCGTGGGAGGCAATCAACTGACCCAAGGAGGTGGTGTAGATTGAGAAAAGGAGAGGTCCAAGAACAGAATCTTGGGGGACCCCAACGGAGAAAGGAAGATGAGAGGAGGAAGTAGAGTTGTAAGTGACACTGAAGGAGCGGTGGGATAGGTAGGATGAGAACCAGCGAAGAGTACAGTCACTGAGACCAAAGGAGTGGAGTTTATTGAGGAGGAGGGGGTGGTCCACTGTGTCAAAGGCAGCAGAGAGATCCAGGAGAAGTAGTACAGAATAGTGTCCACTGGTTTTAGCCATTAGTAGGTCATTTGAGAGTTTAAGGAGGGCAGTTTCCGTGGAGTGTTGAGGGCAAAATCTGGACTGAAGGGGATCAAGAAGTTTATTCATGGTCAGATGGTCGCTTAGTCGGTTGTAGACCAGTCTTTCAAGAAGTTTGGAGGAGGAGAGTAAGGAGATGGGACGTAAGTTGTTGAGATTGGTGGGATCCAGTGAGGGCTTTTTTAGTATGGGGGTGACTAGCGCATGTTTTAGAGAGTTTGGGAAGATGCCACTAGAGAGGAAGAGGTTGAAAATGTGAGTTAGAGAGTGTAGAATCGAGTCAGAGGGTGAGCGTAGCATTTGCGAGGGAGCAGGATCCAGGGGGCAAGTGGTTAGATGGGTGCTAGATAAAAGTTTAGCAACCTCAGTAATAGTAGCAGGGTTGAATGAGGGAAGTCATGATTGTATCTGTGGACATGGGGTGTTGCATGGGGGAGGTTTATGCGCATTGGAGATCTCCTCATGAATTGTATCAATCTTAGTTTTGAAGTGATTGGCAATCTCCTGGGCAGTGAGTGAGTTGGTGGGTGGAGGCAGTGGAGGACAGAGTAGAGTATTGAAGGTGGAGAAGAGTTGACGTGGATTGGATGAGAAGGTATTAATGAGTGTGATAAAGTAGGTCTGTTTGGCAGTGTGAAGGCAGGAGTAGTATTTTAGGAGGGCAGATTTATATTGTATGATATATTATATTATATTATATTATATTATATTATATTATATTATATTATATTATATTATATTATATTATATTATATTTAGAAGTTCATTATATTATATTTATAAAAAAAAAAACATACACATTAATAAATGCTGCCATCTTGTGTTGAAACTATGACACAACAATCACTAGAAAATCTAAATGTCATTATATTATATCTAAAAAAATGATATGATATTTATTTATAAAATAAATTATACTATATGTATTAAATTTAAAAAAAGACAGTAGTAAGCTCTGGCATCACATGGTGAAAGTATGACACAGCAATCAATAGAAAATCAAAATGTCATTATATAGTATTATATTATATTTATAAGTACATTATATTATATTTATTAAATAGAAATAAATACACAGTAATAAATTCTGCCATCTTGTGCTGAAAGTATGACACAACAATCACTAGAAAATCTAAATGTCATTATATTATATCTAAAAAAAAATGATATGATATTTATTTATAAAATAAATTATACTATATGTATTAAATAAAAAAAAACATAATAGTAAGCTCTGGCATCTTGCGGTGACAGTATGACTGATTATATAGTGTTATATTATATTATATTTATAAGTACATTGTATTATATGTATTTAATACAAATAAATACACAGTAATACATTCTGCCATCTTGTGGTGAAAGTATGACACAGCAATCACTAGAAAATCTAAATGTCATTATATTATGTTTATAAATAAATTATATGATATTTATTTAAAAAGAAAATATATACTATATGTAATAAATAATAAATAAAAAGACATAGTAGTAAATTCCAACATCTTGTGGTGAAAGTATGACACAGCAATCGATAGAAAATCTAAATGTCATTATATTATATTTATAAGTACATTATGTTATATTATGTTATATTTATTAAATAAAAAACAT
Source organism: Lithobates clamitans (assembly GCA_037952925.1). Taxonomy (NCBI): domain Eukaryota; kingdom Metazoa; phylum Chordata; class Amphibia; order Anura; family Ranidae; genus Lithobates; species Lithobates clamitans. Next base: position 15,578 of record JBBGZY010002781.1, on the reverse strand, counting down.
ACCCAGTAATAAATGCTGCCATCTTGTGTGTGTTGGGATAAACTCATAGGAATAGGACTTTTAGGGATGTAGAGCTCACACTGAGGTCAGCACACAATTGAATAGAAAAAAATATAATTTAATAAATACAATTCAGAGATCATTAAATCTCATAATGGCATACAGCATAACATGATATACAGATGCATATATGTGTTCTATATGTTTGTCAACAATTCGTATAGCTGGAAAGAATCCAACGCGTTTCACGGAGTGATGTCTCCGCTTCTTCAGGGACTTTCACAGTATATCTAATAATCATTAGATTGAAGAAAACATATCATTATTATCACATTATGCTGATTAATCGATACATCAATCAAAAAATGAATTTAATTACATAATACAAGCCAACTTATATTATAAATGTGCTCACATACCGCCCTCCAATCAAAGGTCCCCAATGCCTCAGGGCACCTGTTAGGAGGACACTGGACCGTGTAGCAACAGATATGGTGGAAGGATATTCAGTATAAAGTACTATAAGGAAAGAGAGTATGTATAGACTATAGTCATTCTCACATTTATAAGGAGTATCCAATGACTAGTGGGGGAGGTCATTGTGTCGTTAGAAAACCAAGAAGAAAAATGCTTAGCCCTAAATCACATAATAAAGAGATCCCCCAACATCCAAAGCATATAAACGTCCTTACCTAGGTTAATTTTAGTATTGGCGAACAATTGCCATACTATACCCCACAGAGAAAAGGGGGGAAGGGGGAAAGGGGACTTGGAGGGACCACCCTAGCATTACCATTACATTATAGAGCGCATGCGCATGCGCGCGCATAACAGAATCCCGGACAGATAGTAAACATCCAGGTATGTTTGCGATGCACACAGCGCCCTTTACCCCATCGTAAGAGAAATCCCATGGGGGGTGGAGGCATATATCGCTGCTGAGCAGCTACATGCCTCCCCCGTGAGCCCGAGTGTCAGCCAAAAAAACATGACTGGAGTAAAACGGTCCTAGCGCATCAGAGCCAAAGAGGAGCACAACTACATACCAATCCCATATGAACTTCACCAAAACTTATCTTAAGATATCTAATATTAACATTTCATATACCCACATATAATGTTATATGGTTGCAACCACCTTAAAACTATAGAGACAAGACATCTACAGGAAAAAAAGAAGCCCTCAAGGGAAGAAAGAGGACAAAGGGGAGATCACAAGGGACGTGCATAAGGCTAAACATTCACAAATATGGCTTAAATGTTAAAGCTGTGTTTAACCATGGGGGTGAGGTTGCCTTTTGATTATATATCCATTTGGTTCCTGTTCAAGGATCTGCTTGTCTATGGGGAGTGGAGACATATATCGCTGCTGAGCAGTTACATGCCTCCCCCGGGCACCCGAGTGTCAGCCAAAAAAACATGACTGGAGTAAAACGGTCCCAGCACATCAGAGCCAAAGAGGAGCACAACTACATACCAATCCAATATGAACTTCACCAAAACTTATCTTAAGATATCTAATATTAACATTTCATATACCCACATATAATGTTATATGGTTGCAACCACCTTAAAAACTATAGAAACAAGACATCTACAGGAAAAAAAGAAGCCCTCAAGGGAAGAAAGAGGACAAAGGGGAGATCACAAGGGACGTGCATAAGGCTAAACATTCACAAATATGTCTTAAATGTCAAAGCTGTGTTTAATCCTGGGGGTGAGGTTGCCTTTTGATCATATATCCATTTAGTTTCCTGTTTAAGGATCTGCTTGTCAAAGTCGCCTCCCGTGGGTTCTGGAAGATATGTTCCAGGACATAGAAGACGATCACAGATGAAGATATATATATATATATATATATATATATATATATATATATATAGCAATCAATTAAGTGATATTTAAATACATTATATAATATTTATTAAATATTAGCAATCAATAGAAAATGTAAATGTTATCATATTATATTTATTAAATGAAAGTATGACACAGCATGTCATGTCCTTATATTCTATGCATTTATATATATAAATAGACTATATTATATGTATTAAATTAAAAAAATATTAGAGTACATTATTTTATATCTATTAAATAAAAATAAATACACAGTAATCAATTCTGCCATCTTGTGGTGAAAGTATGACACAGCAATCACCCTGCTCATTAGAGCTTACAATCTAGGAATATATATATATATGTGGCAATCAATTAAATGATATTTAAATAAATTATATAATATTTATGAAATTAAAAAAGCAATCAATAGAAAATCTAAATGTTATCATATTATATTTATTAAATTAAAAGAAAAAAACAGACTTAGTAGTAAATTCTGCCATCTTGTGGTGAAATGACACAGCAATGTCATTATATTCTGTGCATTTATGTATAAATAAACTATATTATATGTATTAAATAATAACAAAAAACAGAAATAGAACACACAACTTAGAGCTCAACTCTGGGCACAGGAAAATAATCTTGCAGTGCTGTTTCAGGACTGGAGGGGTCCCTCTTGCAGGTGGTAAGTTTGCCTTGATGTACAAATATGCCGCACTCACACACACAATACGGCCTAAACATTGAGGGGGAGGGGCTTAGTGGACTTTAATTCTACTTGAAATCTGAACTCCGGGTATGATCTGTATTGGTCCACCATGGCACGTGGTAAGTATGAATATCCCATGTCTTTGCCATCACTGTGGAAGCTGCAAATCACTGAACTATTTTTAGCTTATACAGCAATAGTGGTGATCTTCCAGGTCCTCTGCTGAGCAGCTGCAATTCTGCACACTGACCACAGGGGGTGCCGCCTTTGCAGTTGTAAATTAATGCAATTCATTCTCTGATTGGATGAGGTGGAAAGGAGGGTTAAGAGATTGTTGCTATCATTGTAATACCATGCCTCCCTAACATTACCTCCCAGATTTGCCGGGACCATCCCGCAAATCTGGGCTGAATCCCGCAGCGGAGCCCAGTGCCGGAAAAAGCCCAGGCACTTGACTCCACCTGTCAGTGTGCGCCACACTGCAGATGTAGAGGCTGAGACCGACACGTCAACCAGCACAGCTCTCCCCCACCTCCCCCTCTCTCTACATCCCATATGAAAGGGAGAGGAGGGTCTCCTCCACCTACTCCCCATGTCCCCCTGTGATCCTTCCTGCCTTCCATGTGCCATATTGATGCTTCCTGCCCTCCATGTACCATAGGGATCCTTCCTGCCTTCCATGTACCATATTGATCCTTCCTGCCCTCCATGTACCATAGGGATCCTTCCTGCCTTCCATGTGCCATAGTGATCCTTCCTGCCTTCCATGGGCCATATTGATCCTTCCTGCCCTCCATGTACCATAGTGATCCTTCCTGCCCTCCATGTACCATAGTGATCCTTAATGCCTTCCATGTGCCATATTGATCCTTCCTGCCCTCCATGTACCATAGGGATCCTTCCTGCCTTCCATATGCCATAGTGATCCTTCCTGCCTTCCATGGGCCATATTGATCCTTCCTGCCCTCCATGTACCATAGCGATCCTTCCTGCCCTCCATGTACCATATTGATCCTTCCTGCCCTCCATGTACCATAGTGATCCTTCCTGCCCTCCATGTACCATATTGATCCTTCCTGCCCTCCATGTACCATAGTGATCCTTCCTGCCTTCCATGTACGATAGTGATCCTTCCTGCCTTCCATGTACCATAGTGATCCTTCCTGCGCTCCATGTACCATAGTGATCCTTCCTGCCCTCCATGTGCCATATTGATCCTTCCTGCCTTCCATGTACCATAGTGATCCTTCCTGCCCTCCATGTGCCATAGTGATCCTTCCTGCCTTCCATATACCATAGTGATCCTTCCTGCCTTCCATGTACCATAGTGATCCTTCCTGCCCTCCATGTGCCATACTGATCCTTCCTGTCTTCCATGTGCCATAGTGATCCATCCTGCCCTCCATGTACCATAGGGATCCTTCCTGCCTTCCATGTACCATATTGATCCTTCCTGCCCTCCATGTACCATAGCGATCCTTCCTGCCCTCCATGTACCATATTGATCCTTCCTGCCCTCCATGTACCATAGGGATCCTTCCTGCCTTCCATGTACCATATTGATCCTTCCTGCCCTCCATGTACCATAGCGATCCTTCCTGCCCTCCATGTACCATATTGATCCTTCCTGCCCTCCATGTACCATAGGGATCCTTCCTGCCCTCCATGTACCATATTGATCCTTCCTGCCCTCCATGTACCATAGTGATCCTTCCTGCCTTCCATGTACGATAGTGATCCTTCCTGCCTTCCATGTACCATAGTGATCCTTCCTGCGCTCCATGTACCATAGTGATCCTTCCTGCCCTCCATGTGCCATATTGATCCTTCCTGCCTTCCATGTACCATAGTGATCCTTCCTGCCCTCCATGTGCCATAGTGATCCTTCCTGCCTTCCATATACCATAGTGATCCTTCCTGCCTTCCATGTACCATAGTGATCCTTCCTGCCCTCCATGTGCCATACTGATCCTTCCTGTCTTCCATGTGCCATAGTGATCCATCCTGCCCTCCATGTACCATAGTGATCCTTCCTGCCTTCCATGTGCCATAGTGATCCTTCCTGCCTTCCATGTGCCATATTGATCCTTCCTGCCCTCCATGTACCATAGTGATCCTTCCTGCCCTCCATGTGCCATAGTGATCCTTCCTGCCTTCCATATACCATAGTGATCCTTTCTGCCTTCCATGTACCATAGTGATCCTTCCTGCCCTCCATGTGCCATACTGATCCTTCCTGTCTTCCATGTGCCATAGTGATCCATCCTGCCCTCCATGTACCATAGTGATCCTTCCTGCCTTCCATGTGCCATAGTGATCCTTCCTGCCTTCCATGTGCCATATTGATCCTTCCTGCCCTCCATGTACCATAGTGATTCTTCCTGCCCTCCATGTGCCATAGTGATCCTTCCTGCCTTCCATATACCATAGTGATCCATCCTGCCCTCCATGTACCATAGTGATCCATCCTGCCCTCCATGTGCCATAGTGATCCTTCCTGCCTTCCATGTGCCATATTGATCCTTCCTGCCCTCCATGTACCATAGTGATCCTTCCTGCCCTCCATGTACCATAGTGATCCTTCCTGCCTTCCATGTGCCATAGTGATCCTTCCTGCCTTCCATGTGCCATATTGATCCTTCCTGCCCTCCATGTACCGTAGTGATCCTTCCTGCCCTCCATGTGCCATAGTGATCCTTCCTGCCTTCCATATACCATAGTGATCCTTCCTGCCTTCCATGTACCATAGTGATCCTTCCTGCCCTCCATGTGCCATACTGATCCTTCCTGTCTTCCATGTGCCATAGTGATCCATCCTGCCCTCCATGTACCATAGTGATCCTTCCTGCCTTCCATGTGCCATAGTGATCCTTCCTGCCTTCCATGTGCCATATTGATCCTTCCTGCCCTCCATGTACCATAGTGATCCTTCCTGCCCTCCATGTGCCATAGTGATCCTTCCTGCCTTCCATATACCATAGTGATCCTTTCTGCCTTCCATGTACCATAGTGATCCTTCCTGCCCTCCATGTGCCATACTGATCCTTCCTGTCTTCCATGTGCCATAGTGATCCATCCTGCCCTCCATGTACCATAGTGATCCTTCCTGCCTTCCATGTGCCATAGTGATCCTTCCTGCCTTCCATGTGCCATATTGATCCTTCCTGCCCTCCATGTGCCATAGTGATCCTTCCTGCCTTCCATGTGCCATATTGATCCTTCCTGCCCTCCATGTACCATAGTGATCTTTCCTGCCTTCCATGTGCCATAGTGATCCTTCCTGCCTTCCATGTACCATATTGATCCATCCTGCCCTCCATGTGCCATAGTGATCCTTCCTGCCCTCCATGTGCCATAGTGATCCTTCCTGCCTTCCATGTGCAATATTGATCCTTCCTGCCCTCCATGTACCATAGTGATCCTTCCTGCCCTCCATGTACCATAGCGATCCTTCCTGCCTTCCATGTACCATAGTGATCCTTCCTGCCCTCCATGTACTATAGTGATCCTTCCTGCCTTCCATGTACCATAGTGATCCTTCCTGCCCTCCATGTACCATAGTGATCCTTCCTGCCTTCCATGTGCCATAGTGATCCTTGCTGCCTTCCATGTACCATATTGATCCATCCTGCCCTCCATGTGCCATAGTGATCCTTCCTGCCCTCCATGTGCCATAGTGATCCTTCCTGCCCTCCACGTACCATAGCGATCCTTCCTGCCCTCCATGTACCATAGCGATCCTTCCTGCCCTCCATGTACCATAGCGATCCTTCCTGCCCTCCATGTGCCATAGTGATCCTTCCTGCCCTCCATGTGCCATAGTGATCCTAACTGCCTTCCATGTACCATGGTGGTCCTTCCTGCCTTCCATGTACCATAGTGATCCTTACTGCCTTCCATGTGCCATAGTGATCCTACGCATGCATAGGTCCGGCACATGTATGTAAACAGAGATTGGATCACACATGTGAGATATCACTAAGAATCTCAGAGTGAGAGCAATCATTTTTGTAATAATTCAACTCTGATCACCTGTTAAGACTTTTAGAGTGCCAGCAATGAAAAAGTTTGTCCCCCTCTTACCCATTCACACTTTGCGATTTATAATCAAGGGCGGAATGGCTTTAAAATGTGCATTTGGGTGCCATTCAATCTAAGTGACACCCCCAAACGTGGTGCGATTTTGCTGTGATTTTCGGGTGTGAGAATGGCGCGGCAATCCCGGCAAAACGAAGCTTTAAAAATTGTGCCAAGTTTGTCGCCCCAAAAAGAAGCAGGAGCTTGTTGCGCATAGGGCAGCCCATTCAAGCCCTGGAGAATAAAATGGTGGCTGTTGCAATTTTTTTATGTGCTCATTTTTTTTTCACAGCTGTTTATTAACTGCAAATTTTCGCTAAAAAGAAATACACTAAAATATTGCGCACAGACACAATGTAAAGTACAATATATCTAGAAGAGGAATCTTCCCTGTATGTACCACGTGACCAGCCTCAACTACAATGTATCCATTTCACGCCGTACAACTATTACACCGCTCCGCCGCTAGGGGTCTCTGTCACCGCCGCGCCGCTGACTATCTCTGTGACGCTTATTTCTGCGTCTGCGCAGTGCCCAGCTGAGGACGGGGACTCTTGCCCTCACCCAATATGGCGGATCCGGCGTCATGAAGGCTGTCTCTCCTGCTAATCAGGAAAGTGTGGGGATCTGGGGCCCAGGGGCAGGGATGGAGGGGGATGGAAGGGAGGAGAGGGGGGTCCTCCTGTCACCCGGGACGGAGGAGGGATGAGGAGTGGAGGGGAAGCCCTTCTATACATCATGGTTACCCTGTATTATATATACACACTCTGTATATAGTGCATAACAATGGGGGGAGTCTATGTACACCCTGTATATAGTGCAGGGGGGGGGGGGGGGATAGTGTCATGTATATCATCATAATAATGTATATATACACACTATGGGGGTGTATATAATAATAAAAATGGTGCGTATATAGTATAGTGTATATACATAGTATGGGGGTGTATATAATAATGTATAGGAGTATATAGAACATATATACACACTATATGGGGGGGTGGGGGGTATATAATAATCTAGATAATACACACAGTTTGGGGGTGTACATAATAATAATAATAGGGAGTATATAGTATAATAATGGGGAGTATATATAATAATAATGGGGGTGTATAATGTAATTACACAGTCTGGGGGTGTAATAACAATAACAATAGGGTGGGGGGTTGTATATTATAATAATAATAATATATAGGAGGATATATACACTATATTACAAAAGTATTGGGACGCCTGCCTGTACACACACATGAACATTAATGGCATCCCAGTCTTAGTCCGTAGGGTTCAGTATTGAGTTGGCCCACCCTTTGCAGCTATAACAGCTTCAACTCTTCTGGGAAGGCCGTCCACAAGGTTTAGGAGTGTGTCTATGGGAATGTATGACCATTCTTCCAGAAGAGCATTTGTGAGGTCAGGAACTTGACTGGCCTGCACAGAGTCCTGACCTCAGCCCGATAGAACACCTTTGGGATGAATTAGAGCGGAGGCTGTGAGCCAGGCCTTCTCGTCCAACATCAGCGCCTGACCTTACAAATGCACTTCTGGAAGAATGGTCAAACATTCCCATAGACACACTCCTAAACCTTGTGGACGGCCTTCCCAGAAGAGGTGAAGCTGTTATAGCTGCAAAGGGTGGGCCGACTCAATATTGAACCCTACGGACTAAGACTGGGATGCCATTAAAGTTCATGTGTGTGTAAAGGCAGGCGTCCCAATACTTTTGGTAATATAGTGTATGTGTACACACACACACACACTCCTACCCTTATATAGGGGAGGTATATATAGTAATGTACATACACACAGTCTGGGGGTGTACATAATAACCATGGGAGGGGGGTATATACACACAGTATGGGGGGGTATATACACACAGTATGGGGGGGGGTATATATACACAGTATGGAGGGGGGTATATACACACAGTATGGAGGGGGTATATAGACACAGTAGGGGAGGGGGTATATACACACAGTATAGGGGGGAGGTATATACACACAGTAGGGGAGGGGGGTATATACACACAGTATGGGGGGGTATATACACACAGTACGGGAGGGGGGGTATATACACACATTATGGAGGGGGGTATATAGACACAGTAGGGGAGGGGGTATATACACACAGTATAGGGGGGAGGTATATACACACAGTAGGGGAGGGGGGTATATACACACAGTATGGGGGGGTATATACACACAGTACGGGAGGGGGGTATATACATACAGTATGGGGGGTATATACATACAGTATGGGGGGTATATACTCACAGTATGGAGGGGGTATATACATACAGTATGGGGGGTATATACATACAGTATGGGGGAGTATATACATACAGTATGGGGGGTATATACTCACAGTATGGAGGGGGTATATACATACAGTATGGGGGGTATATACACACAGTATATGGGGGTATATACATACAGTATGGGGGAGTATATACACACAGTATGGGGGGTATATACATACAGTATAAGGGGTATATACATACAGTATGGGGGGGTATATACACACAGTATGGGAGGGGGGTATATACACACAGTATGGGAGGGGGATATATAAACATAGTATGGGAGGGGGGTATATACACACAGTATGGGGGGGTATATACACACAGTACGGGAGGGGGATATATAAACATAGTATGGGAGGGGGGTATATACACACAGTATGGGGGGGTATATACACACAGTATGGAGGGGGGTATATACACACTGTATGGGGGGTATATACACACAGTATGGGGGGGTATATACACACAGTATGGGAGGGGGGTATATACACACAGTATGGGGGGGGGTATATACACACAGTACGGGAGGGGGATATATAAACATAGTATGGGAGGGGGGTATATACATACAGTATGGGGGGGTATATACACACAGTATGGAGGGGGGTATATACACACAGTATGGGAGGGGGGGTATATACACACAGTATGGGGGGGTATATACACACAGTATGGGAGGGGGGTATATACACACAGTATGGGGGGGTATATACACACAGTATGGGCGGGTATATACATACAGTATGGGGGGGTATATACACACAGTATGGGGGTTTATATACACACAGTATGGGGGGGTATATATACACACAGTATGGGGGGGTATATACATACAGTATGGGAGGCGGGGTATATACACACATTATGGGAGGGGGTATATACACACAGTATGGGAGGGGGGTATATACACACAGTATGGGAGGGGGGTATATACACACAGTATGGGGGGTATATACACACAGTATGGGGGGGTATATACACACAGTATGGGGGGGTATATACACACAGTATGGGGGGGTATATACACACAGTATGGGGGGGTATTTACACACAGTATGGGGGGGTATTTACACACAGTATGGGGGGGTATATATACACACAGTATGGGGGGTATATACACACAGTGGGAGGGGGGGTATATACACACAGTGGGAGGGGGGGTATATACACACAGTGGGAGGGGGGGTATATACACACAGTATGGGGGGGTATATACACACAGTACGGGAGGGGGGTATATACATACAGTATGGGGGGGTATATACATACAGTATGGGGGGGTATATACATACAGTATGGGGGAGTATATACATACAGTATGGGGGGTATATATACACACAGTATGGGGGGGTATATACATACAGTATGGGAGGGGGGGTATATACACACATTATGGGAGGGGGTATATACACACAGTATGGGAGGGGGGTATATACACACAGTATGGGAGGGGGGTATATACACACAGTATGGGGGGGTATATACACACAGTATGGGGGGGTATATACACACAGTATGGGGGGTATATACACACAGTATGGGGGGGTATTTACACACAGTATGGGGGGGTATTTACACACAGTATGGGGGGGTATATATACACACAGTATGGGGGGTATATACACACAGTGGGAGGGGGGGTATATACACACAGTGGGAGGGGGGGTATATACACACAGTATGGGGGGGTATATACACACAGTACGGGAGGGGGGTATATACATACAGTATGGGGGGGTATATACATACAGTATGGGGGGGTATATACATACAGTATGGGGGAGTATATACATACAGTATGGGGGGTATATACATACAGTATGGGGGGGTATATACTCACAGTATGGAGGGGGTATATACACACAGTATGGAGGGGGGTATATACACACAGTACGGGAGGGGGATATATAAACATAGTATGGGAGGGGGGTATATACATACAGTATGGGGGGGTATATACACACAGTATGGAGGGGGGTATATACACACAGTATGGGAGGGGGGTATATACACACAGTATGGGGGGGGTATATACACACAGTATGGGAGGGGGGTATATACACACAGTATGGGGGGGGGTATATACACACAGTATGGGGGGGTATATACATACAGTATGGGGGGGTATATACACACAGTATGGGGGGGTATATACACACAGTATGGGGGGGTATATATACACACAGTATGGGGGGGTATATACACACAGTGGGAGGGGGGGTATATACACACATTATGGGAGGGGGGTATATACACACAGTATGGGGGGTATATACACACAGTATGGGGGGGTATATACACACAGTATGGGGGGGTATATACATACAGTATGGGGGGGTATATACACACAGTATGGGGGGGTATATACACACAGTATGGGGGGGTATATATACACACAGTATGGGGGGGTATATACACACAGTGGGAGGGGGGGTATATACACACAGTATGGAGGGGGGTATATACACACAGTATGGGGGTATATACACACAGTATGGGGGGGTATATACACACAGTATGGGGGGGTATATACACACAGTATGGGGGGGGGGTAAATACACACAGTATGGGGGGGTATATACACACAGAATGGGGGGGTATATACACACAGTATGGGGGGGTATATACACACAGTATGGGGGGGTATATACACACAGTATGGGGGGGGGGGTATATACACACAGTATGGGGGGGTATATACACACAGTATGCGGGGGTATATACACACAGTATGGGGGGATATATACACACAGTATGGGGGGGTATATACACACAGTATGGGGGGGTATATACACACAGTATGGGGGGGTATATACACACAGAATGGGGGGGTATATACACACAGTATAGGGGGGTATATACACACAGTATGGGGGGGTATATACACACAGTATGGGAGGGGGTATATACACACACAGTATGGGGGGGTATATACACACAGTATGGGAGGGGGTATATACACACACAGTATGGGGGGGTATATACACACAGTATGGGGGGGTATATACACACAGTATGGGGGGGTATATACACACAGTATGGGGGGGGGTATATACACACAGTATGGGGGGGTATATACATACAGTATGGGGGGGTATATACACACAGTATGGGGGGGTATATACACACAGTATGGGGGGGTATATACACACAGTATGGGGGGGGGGTATATACACACAGTATGGGAGGGGGGTATATACACACAGTATGGGGGGGTATATACACACAGTATGGGAGGGGGGTATATACACACAGTATGGGGGGGTATATACACACAGTATGGGGGGGTATATACACACAGTATGGGAGGGGGGTATATACACACAGTATGGGAGGGGGGTATATACACACAGTATGGAGGGGTATATACACACAGTATGGGGGGTATATACACACAGTATGGGAGGGGGTATGTACACACAGTATGGGGGGGTATGTACACACAGTATGGGGGGTATATACACAGTATGGGGGGAGGGGTATATATACACAGTATGGGGGGGTATATACACACAGTATGGGGGGTATATACACACAGTATGGGAGGGGGGTATATACACACAGTATGGGAGGGGGGTATATACACACAGTATGGGAGGGGGGTATATACACACAGTATGGGGGGGTATATACACACAGTATGGGGGGGTATATACACACAGTATGGGGGGTATATACACAGTATGGGGGGGTATATACACACAGTATGGGGGGTATATACACAGTATGGGGGGGTATATACACAGTATGGGGGGGTATATACACACAGTATGGGGGGGTATATACACACAGTATGGGGGGGTATATACACAGTATGGGGGGGTATATACACACAGTATGGGGGGGGTATATACACACAGTATGGGGGGTATATACACACAGTATGGGGGGTATATACACAGTATGGGAGGGGGGTATATACACACAGTATGGGAGGGGGGGTATATACACACAGTATGGGAGGGGGGTATATACACACAGTATGGGGGGTATATACACAGTATGGGGGGAGGGGTATATATACACAGTATGGGGGGGTATATACACACAGTATGGGGGGGGTATATACACACAGTATGGGGGGGTATATACACACAGTATGGGAGAGGGGTATATACACACAGTATGGGAGGGGGGTATATACACACAGTATGGGGGGGTATATACACACAGTATGGGAGGGGGGTATATACACACAGTATGGGAGGGGGGTATATACACACAGTATGGGGGGGGTATATACACACAGTATGGGGGGGTATATACACACAGAATGGGGGGGTATATACACACAGTATGGGGGGTATATACACAGTATGGGAGGGGGGGTATATACACACAGTATGGGAGGGGGGTATATACACACAGTATGGGAGGGGGGTATATACACACAGTATGGGAGGGGGGGTATATACACACAGTATGGGAGGGGGGGTATATACACACAGTATGGGAGGGGGGTATATACACACTGTATGGGGGGTATATACACACAGTATGGGTGGTATATACACACAGTATGGGGGGGGGGGTATATACACAAAGTATGGGGGTGTATCCAACGATGGGGCTCCTGAGATCCACCATGGGTATGAAGACGCAGAGTGGGAGGAGTCTGTGTGACCATAAACAATGCACACTACAAATGCCATGATAGGATGCCCCCTATAGGTCAGGGTTGCAGTGCAGTGGTGTGAATGATGAGGGATTATCTCTGTCTTTGTACAGGTGTGTTGGCCGTTCTCATACAGGCCTGGACCTCGTCCCATCCGTGTCTTCCTGTCTGTCCCACCATGTGTCTGGTGACGGTTTTTGATCGGTGAGGGGTGGCACCGTGCAGAGTATAGACCTCCCACCATGCCCAGTCTGGAGGACGTGGCCAACGTGGCCCTCCGAGTCCCGGCCGTCATCCTGCTGGATCTGCTCTACCGCTGGGATGTGGAAGAGTTCAGTCACCCCCCCTATAATTCCTCCTCCCTCCAATCATATCTCCTGTACAACCTCTACTACTTGGGTGAGACTGAAGAGAACCTGTCATGTACTGTGCAGGCCGGGGGAAGAGGGATATATAGAGCACCAGAGGGTGCCGGTACATACCCGTGTCTGGACCCGGGGAGCAACCAATGGAACGGGATTGTACCAACCTAGGGCAGGGCAGGTGGGGGTGGTGGGTATTGGGGTGGTGGAGTTGGCAGTGCTGTGTTGGATGTGATGGATCTTCTCTCTCTCCCCCCAGCTCATGTGGTGTGTGCAGTGCTGGGCATCCTTCCTCTGCGCCATCTACTCAATATTTACCTCTACCTCCTCACCTCACTGCTACTCTACGCCACCCACCAGACTGTCAGGTCAGTCATATCCGTCCGTCATATCCGTCCTCTCGTCTCCGCTATCTTCTCTCTCTATCCCCCCACCCCCATATCCCCCAGCTGTCTTCTCAATCTCATCCTCCCATCTTTTCTATCTCCCCCCATACTGTCCTCTCATTACCATCTCCATCTATCTCCCCCTTACCACTATCTCTATCCTTTCTGTCCCTTTACCTCCTCTTACTCCCTATCCCTTACCCCTCTCCCCCTGCCCCTTTCTCCCCCCCGTCTCCTCTCTCTCTCCCCCTCTCTCTCTCTCCCCCTCTCTCTCTCTCCCCCCCTCTCTCTCTCTCTCTCCCCCCCTCTCTCTCCCCCTCTCTCTCTCTCCCTCTCTCTCTCTCCCCTCTCTCTCTCTCCCCCCCCCTCTCTCTCTCTCCCCCCCTCTCTCTCTCTCTCTCCCCCCCTCTCTCTCCCCCCCTCTCTCTCCCCCTCTCTCTCTCTCCCCCTCTCTCTCTCCCTCTCTCTCTCTCCCCCCTCTCTCTCTCTCCCCCCCCCTCTCTCTCTCTCCCCCCCCTCTCTCTCTCTCTCTCTCTCTCTCTCTCCCCCTCTCTCTCTCCCCCTCTCTCTCTCTCCCTCTTTCTCTCTCTCTCTCTCACCCCGTGTTCTCTCTCACCCCGTGTTCTCTCTCACCCCGTGTTCTCTCTCACCCCGTGTTCTCTCTCTCCCCCCTCCCCCCTCTCTTCCGCCTTGTGTTCTCTTTCTCTCTTGCCCTGCTCCCCGTTCACTCTCTCGCCCCATTCTCTCTCTCGCACCCCATTCTCTCTTTCTCTCGCCCCGTTCACTCTCTCTTTCACCCCATTCTCTCTCTCTCTCACCCCGTTCTCTCTCTTGCCCCATTCTTTCTCTCTCTCTCGCCCCGTTCTCTCTCTCTCACCCCATTCTCTCTCTCTCTCGCCCCGCTCTCTCTCTCTCGCCCGCTCTCTCTCTCTCGCCCCGCTCTCTCTCTCTCTCGCCCCGCTCTCTCTCTCTTGCCCCGCTCTCTCTCTCTCGCCCCGCTCTCTCTCTCTCGCGCCCCGCTCTCTCTCGCCCCGCTCTCTCTCGCGCCCCGCTCTCTCTCTCGCGCCCCGCTCTCTCTCTCTCGCCCCGCTCTCTCTCTCGCCCCGCTCTCTCTCTCGCCCCTCTCTCTCTCTCGCCCGCTCTCTCTCTCTCTCTCGCCCCGCTCTCTCTCTCGCCCCTCTCTCTCTCTCGCCCCTCTCTCTCTCTCGCCCCTCTCTCTCTCTCTCTCGCCCGCTCTCTCTCTCTCTCTCGCCCGCTCTCTCTCTCGCGCCCCGCTCTC
>JBBGZY010002780.1:202500-277971 GCA_037952925.1 Lithobates clamitans | reverse complement strand
AGAGAAAAGGAGAGAGAGAAGGAGAGAAAAGGAGAGAGAGAGAAGGAGCAGAGAGAGAGAAGGAGCAAGAGAGAGAAGGAGCGAGAGAGAGAGAAGGAGAGAGAAGGAGAGAGAGAGAAGGAGCGAGCAAGAGAGAGAAGAGCGAGCAAGAGAGAGAGAGAGCGAGCGAGAGAGAGAAGGAGCGAGAGAGAGAGAAGGAGCGAGAGAGAGAGAGAAGGAGCGAGAGAGAGAGAGAAGGAGCGAGAGAGAGAGAGCGAGAGAGAGAGAAGGAGCGAGAGAGAGAGAAGGAGCGAGAGAGAGAGAAGGAGGCGAGAGAGAGAGAGCGATAGAGAGAGAGCGCGAGCGGGGGGAGAGAGAGAGCGCAAGAGAGAGAGAGAGAAGGAGCAATAGAGAGAGGAGCAGAGAGAGAGAGAGAGCGAAGAGAGAGAGCAGGAGCGAGAGAGAGAGCAGGAGCGAGAGAGAGAGCAGGAGCGAGAGAGAGAGCAGGAGCGAGAGAGAGAGCAGGAGCGAGAGAGAGAGCAGGAGCGAGAGAGAGAGCAGGAGCGAGAGAGAGAAAAGGAGCGAGAGAGAGAGAAGGAGCGAGAGAGAGAGAAGGAGCGAGAGAGAGAGAAGGAGCGAGGGGGAGAGAGAGGAGCGAGGAGAGAGAGAGAGAGAGGAGCGAGCGAGAGGAGCGAGAGCGAGAGCGAGAGCAGCGAGAGCGAGAGAGAGAGAGAGAGACAGCGCGCGAGAGAGAGAGAGAGAGAGAGAGAGAGAGAGAGAGAGCGCGCGCCGCGCGCGAGAGAGAGAGCGCGAGAGAGAGAGAGCGAGAGAGCGAGAGAGCGAGAGAGAGCTTCCTTCTCAAACTATCTTGACAAGTGAATAGTAAAACAACATCAAACGGTGAGAAGTGACTTATAAAACACTTTAGATTTTGATCCAAATCCCTTTGCACCCCCCCCCCCCCCCTTTCCTCCACACTTCCCATTGAGTTTTGATGTACTATCTGAATAAACATATTATACAGCTTAACAATAAACATTATAAATGTAACTTTTTATTGGAGCCAGTCATGTAATTGGCAAATATTATCCAGCAAAGTGTAAAGCAAAGTAACTGCTGTAATGTTTGGACAGCATCTATGGACATCTGACCATTACACTAGGATGAGCTCTTTGGTCATCTTATTCCATAACCATGGCCATAATAGGACGTTGGCGCCTCATCTAAGATTGGAACATCCTCCACTCAGCTGGGAAGACATCCATGGACATCTGACCATGACACCTGGATGAGTTTGCTGGTAATCACTTTCCAAAACCATGGCCATTAATATGGAGTTGGCTCCCCATTTATGACTGGAACATTCTCCACTCAACTAGGAGGACTTTCCACCAAATCTTGTGTCCATTAATCTAAAATGTAAAGTCCAGGACAGGAATATCAGCGGTCAACTAAGGTCTGAAAAGCAATTCAACATCGGATCTCTTTTCATAAGAAGGTATAGCCTTGCCATCCATGTGAAAGAGTCCCTACAGAATCACTTTTTCCTGACTTCATTTTAAGTAGGTGACAGAAACTTAATTGAGAGCCTGTATTTTTTTTGTAGCATCACTGGACAATCTCCTTTATAGTTGCCATAGATGCACACAATTCGATCAGTTCCTTTTCCAATCAATCTCTTTCATTAGTAAAAATCGTTCTGTTTAAAAACCCATTTGATCGATGTGCCACATATGGGGAAGTGGATTTTGATCAATAATTAAGATATGATCATAATTTACTCTGGCAAATTATTGAACGTATCCCTGTTTCCACCATGTACTCTAATAATCTGATTGATCATAAAACGATTGTATTCATCAACAAAGTATTGGTGGCCATTCACGTTTACAAATGTTTTAATCCGATCGCTGTGGGATTTGATAAAAGAAATCGAGCAAGCAAACAATCAAGTAGCAATAGCTTTCCTTCTGATTTACACTCAATTTCAATAGGTTTAAACAATCAAACTGATTTAAATGGCAATAGCAGAGTATTAATCGATCGTTTTGTATAAAATCAGTGGCACTGAGACACTTTGCACATGAATACAATCGTATTTTGATCAATCAGATTATGAGATTACATGGTGGGAACAGAGATGAAATCAAAGATTTGCCATAATAAATTGCAATTGTAACTTACCGTAATTATCAAGGGTAATCCACTTCCTAGTGTGTGGCATATCGATCAAATAAGTTGTTGACTACAGATCGATTATTCTTATTAGAAGAGATCGATTGGAAAAGGAATAGATCATTTATCAAAGCGTATATGTCCAATCATTCACACCCTTGTGCGACATACTGTAGTTTTTAGTAAAACTAAAAAAAAAGGTTGTACAATCAGGGAGTGTGTATGCCACGCAAAAACTGACAGGGGTCAGAGTGTCGCTTGTCCGAAAATGTCATCAGTCCCTCTCTCTCCCCCCCCGAGAGATTTTTGCACTGGATACATTGTTGTCTTGCAGTTTCCATAACCCACCACGAGGAGGAGTTCATTCCATTTTTAATACGACGCAACGTGCCATCTTCAGGTGAACGCATGGCGAGGAGTCTGCTTGGTGCAAAGAGCAGTGGGGAAGGGGTTAATGGGGTCTGGTCCAAGACAGATAGGGTAGCAAAAAAAAAAGAAAAGAAGACGACAAATCTGTTTAACAAGGTACCACCACCACGCAGAGACATTTTCTCTCAACAGCGATGCCACGGGCGTAATAAAATGTACAGCTGCCATTTTTTGCCGGGCAGGCTGCGCGTTTGCCAGCTGGCACCAAAACAGGAGATCATAACACCATGGACCTTGTCATGACGACAAGTATCAGATTTCCAGGTCTTTGTATGCCCTATAAACCTTCACAGTGTGCCAAATCACCTACCTTACTGCCAAATTGATGACGATTTATAAATATATAGAAAAACATATAAAAAGAGAAGAGATACTGTATGTATATATAATAATAATATTATATAATGTAGTTCTCTTTGGCTGAGGTGAAGTTGAATCACTTTTTGCTTCCTTATGTCTCTTAGGGACTATATAGTGTTGAGATATCAAAATAATGGTGTCACCCTCCCCTGGTGGACTTCCCATAATGGATAGGTCAACTGCGCCGGATTTACTGGGACAGTCCTGCATCTTCAACGTCTGTCCCGATAATGCTGTGTCCCGGGAGCACACAGCATCACCCGTCTCCGAGTTACTGAACATGGGCAGTAAGCTCAAAAGTAGGGTATTAGCTGAGTGGATTGCAACTACAAGGGCATGGCTCCTACATATTTAAAGAGCAACTTCAGCCCCAAGTTTATTGGCTTTGCTCTCATCTGGTGCCACCATTATGGTGCATGCACAGATGTGTCAAAGGGCTCTGCCTGGCCCTTGGGTCCTGGCAGAGCCCTTCGGTGCGCATGCAGGAAATTTCCCATGAGTGTTCAAAGACGGCAAAAGTTTAGACCTTCCATAATTGCCGTCTTTGAGCATGAACGCAAAGGAAAACACAGACTACTTCCAGTCTACTGACTGGAATGGTACCAGCTGACTGGAGATAAGCCAATGTAGCACCAATATTTTAAAAAGGGCCAAAATACATCCCTGGGAATTACAGAACAATTAGCCTAACATCAATAGTATGCAAGCTCTTGGAGGGGATAAGGAATTATATACAAGATTTTAGTAAGGAAAATGGTATCATTATCAGTAATCAGCATGGATTCATGAAGAATCGTTCTTGCTAAACCAATCTATTAACCTTCTATGAGGAGGTGAGTTGCCATCTAGATAAAGGAAGGCCCGTAGACGTGGTGTATCTGGATTTTGCAAATGTTTACTGTAAAAAGTAAGGTCCGTTGGCATGGACCATAGGTTGAGTACATGGATTAAAAACTGGCCACAAGGGCGAGTTCAGAGGGTGGTGATAAATGGGGAGGGAGTTCTCGGAATGGTCAGGGGTGGATAGTGGGGTCACCCAGGGTTCGGTCCTGGGACCAATCCTATTTAATTTGTTCATAAACTACCTGGAGGATGGGGTGAACAGCTCAATCTCTGTATTTGTGGACGATACTAAGCTAAGCAGGGCAATAACTTTTCGGCAAGATGTGGAAACCTTGCAAGAAGATCTGAACAAATTAATGGGATGGGCAACTACATGGCAAATGAGGTTTAATGTAGAAAAAAATAAAATAATGCATTTGGGTGGCAAAAATATGAATGCAATCTATACACTGGGGGGGAGAACCTCTGGGGGAATCTAGGATGGAAAAGGACCTGGGGGTCCTAGTAGATGATAGGCTCAGCAATGGCATGCAATGCCAAGCTGCTGCTAACAAAGCAAACAGAGTATTGGCATGCTTTAAAAAAGGGGATCAACTCCAGAGATAAAACGAATTCTCCCACTCTACAAGACTCTGGTCCGGCTGCAACTATGCTGTCCAGTTCTGGGCACCAGTCCTCAGAAAGGATGTGCTGGAAATGTACAGAGAAGGGCAACAAAACGAATAAAAAGGGACTGGAGGATATTAGTTATGAAGAAAAGTTACGAGCACTGAACCCATTCTCTATGGAGAAGATAGGCTTGACAGGGGATATGATTTAAAATTTACAAATACTGTACTGGTGACCCCACAATAGAGATACAACTTTTCAGCGGAAGGGAGTTTAACAAGACACATGGCCACTCATTAAACTTCGATAAAAAGAGGTTTAATCTTAAACTGCGTATCGAGTTCTTTACTGTAAGAGCGGCAAGGATGTGGAATTCCCTTTCACAGGTGGTGGTCTCAGCGGGGAGCATCGATAGTTTCAACTATTAGATAAGCACCTGAACGACGACAACATACAGGGATATACAATGTAATACTGACATAAAGTTACACACATAGGTTGGACTTGATGGACCTTGTGTCTTTTTTCAACCTCACCTACTATGTAACTATGTAAAAGAAAATTATATATAGAAAAAAATAAACATATATATCCAATTGTGAGAGAGGGAGGAGGCAACACTTACCATTTTCTGGAGAATGCTTTCATCTTTCTTCCTTTTCAGAAGGCCACAATCTATGTTCTGTCATCTACTTTTGAAGAGCCTAGACACAGAGATAACAATCATGTAAATCCTGGATTTAAGCTTTTTTTTCTGGCTTGTGTACAGAAGATGTCACAGAAAAATCAGCACTACCAACCCCTCCCCCCCCCCCAACCCCTTTCTACTTCTCACTCTGAGACTGGCCAGTGTACAAGTCCATCACACACACATACCAGTCCCTCTGTTGCTTCTCATCCTGTGTCCAGCAAGTGTACATATCCATCACAGTGTTATGCAGGTTGGTTCCTCTATTCTCTGTGATCATCCATTGTAAAAGTACATCATACTCAAGCAGTTTGCGTCTCTGCTGTCCTTCATTGTGTATCCAGTCTGTGCAAAAAAAAAATCTACCAGTGTCTCCTAAAAAGCAGTCCCTCTCCTGTATTATACCCTGTGTAAAAATACATCACGGTCACAACCAGCTCAACTTCTTGGATGCCTCTCATCCTCTGACCAGCTAGTGTGAAAATCCATCACACTCACACAGCTCAGTCCTTTTACTGTCTCTCATCCTCTGACCAGCCAGTGTAAAAATTCTCCACACTCACACAGCTCAGCCCCTCTGGTGCCTATCAGCCTCTGACCAGCCAGTGTAAAAATCTATTACAGCCTCACACAAATTAGATCCTTGACTGCCTCTGACCAGCTGGCACACTCCAGAGAAAATGTTGCTTTTTATAGGAAAAGGTGTGGAAAATTCTTGCGCCTTTTTTTAGTAGCGCCAGAACAATATGAATTAGGATATAGTTTATGTAGATCCAAAGGTTAACCATCCTTTGCGGGGATAAAACCACGGTAAGAAATTACGTAATCATGGTCCTTGGCCGCTGCCTCTCCGATTGTGGTGAATGGATCGCTCAACAGGTAATCGATGTATTCGTGTAAAAGTAGAGAGCATGTGATTTCAAAGTTCCAATAGCTTGGGATTGGTATATAAAAAGTATATGGAGTCAAATAAATCCAACGTGTTCGGAGAACGAACCTCTCTTGCTTAGGGCTTATTGTATGGTTTGTACTTAGTACCAGATGAAGAGTCATTAAATTGGCTGCTTAGAGGCTGGAAATGGAGATATCAGCCTATCCACGTGGGGGTGAAAAAGACTGGCTGGGAAAACTATGCAATAAGCCCTGAAACGCATTGTTTTGTAGTACGACGTATACGTGGATTGTAGGGTTTGTCCAGCCAGTCATTTTTATCTCCACGTTTATATGCTTATACCTCAGTTTCCAGGCTCAAAGCAGGCAATTAAATAACTTTTTGTCTAGTACTAACTACAAACCATTCATTAAGCCCTGAAGAAGGGGCAGCCCTTCCCCGAAACATGTCATTTTGTGATACAACATATACCTGGATTGTATGGTTTGCCCAGCCAGTCGTTCCCCCCCATGTGGATATGCTGATACCTCCATTTCCAGCCTCAAAGCAGGCAATTTAATAATGGCTTTTTGTCTGCTACTAAGTGCAAACCATACAATAAGCCCTGATGAAAGGGCAGCCCTTCCCCTGAAACGCGTTTTTTGTAGTACGATGTATACATGGATTGTATGGTTTGCCCAGCCAGTCGTTACCCCCATGTGGATATGCCGATACCTCAATTTCCAGGCTCAAAGCATGCAATACAATAGCTTTTTGTCTGGTACTAAGTGCAGACCATACAATACATCCAATGTGTTTCGGAGGAGCCCCCAATTCCTTAGGGCTTATTGTACGGTTTGCGCTTAGTACCATATGAAAAGTTATTAAATTAGCTGCTCTAAGGCTGGAAATGAAGATAGCAGCCTGTCCACGAAGTGACTGGCTTAGAAAACCATATAATAAGCCCTGAAGAAGGGGCAGCCCTTCTCCTGAAACACGTAGTTTTGTATTATGACATATACGTTGATTGTTGGTTTGCCCAGCCAGTCATTATCACCCCCATGTGGATATGCCGATACCTTTGTTTCCAGCCTCAAAGCAGGCAATTTAATAGCTTTTTGTCTGGTACTAAGTGCAAACCACACAATAAACCCTGAAGAAGGGACAACCCTTCCCCTGAAACGCGTTGTTTTGTATTACAATGCATATGTGGTTTGTATAGTTTGCCCAGCCAGTCTTTTTAATCCCCATGTGGATATCTCCATTTCCAGGCTCAAAACAGGCAATTGAATAGCTTTTTGTCTGGTACGAAGTGCAAACCATACAATAAACCCTAATGAAGGGCAGCCCTTCCCTGAAACGTGTCATTTTGTATTATGACGTATACATAGATTGTATTGTTTGCCCAGCCAGTCGTTTCCCCCTGATACCCGTTTCCAGCCTCAAAGCAGGCATTTGAATAACTTTTTGTCTGCTATGAAGTGCAAACCATACAATACATCCAACATGTTTCGGAGGAAGGGCCTCCCTTCCTTAGGGCTTATTGTATTGTTTGCACTTACTTTACGAAAAGTCATTAAATTGGCTGCTCTGAGGCTGGAAATGGAGATAGCAGCCTATCCACGTGGGGGTGAAAATGACTGGCTGGGAAAACCATACAATAAGCCCTGAAGAAGGGGCAGTCCTTCCCCTGAAACACATTGTTTTGTATTACAACGTATACATGGATTGTATGGTTTGCCCAGCCAGTCATTTTCACCTCAGTGGATATGCCGATACCTTTGTTTACAGGCTCAAAGCAGGCAATTTAATGTCTTTTTGTCTGCTAAGTGCAAACCATACAATAAGCCCTGACGAAGCAGCAGCCCTTCCCCTGAAACGTGTTGCTTTGTATTACGACGTATGCGTGGATTGCATGGTTTACCCAGCCGTTTTTCCCTCTATGTGAATATGCCAATACCTCCATTTCCAGGCTCAAAACAGGCAATTGAATAGCTTTTTGTCTTGTATTAAGTGCAAACCATACAATAAGCCCTGACGAAGGGGCGGCTCTTCCCCTGAAACGTGTTGTTTTTGGGTGTATTTTATTTACTAAAATTATTTATATGTCAATCCTAAGCTGCTGGACCTTTCATTCATGTCTGCAGCAATCTATTGGCATCAATCTCTCACAATGCTCCTCTCAGGCCTTGGCTGAAATGAATTAATACACGTTACAATTTACCTATAGTGCCGTATTTAATCATGACTGCCCCATGCATGTGTGTATTAGAAGGGTCACTGTGGCAGCCAATCATAGCAGTCACATGATCAGGAACATCACCTCTCTTCTTCTAAAAACCCCTCAAAGGGCAACAGGAGGCGTTGGCAAGGGGTTAATACAAAAATTATAAGCAACATTATTAGGGCTTGTTTAGAAAGTGACCCATTCGCAGATTGCGACATTTTTACTACAGCCACAAATATGCAATGATTCGCAGTGCATGTCCCCGTTCAGACATGCGCATCAAATATAGGAAATTTCCTATTTGCGACATAGAATGGAAATTTCACAATTTGTGCGAAATATAATTGAAAAGATCGCTTATGTTACTGGTGCATAGAACAGGCGCATTAGTGTGTCAAGCAGTAGGTGGCGCTGAACTCTTCAACTATGATCAATGCAATATAATTTGTCACAATTTGCAACATTTTCGGGACAATTTCCCAGTCGTAATTCCTCGCTATGCCACCAAAAGTTTTTATTGGCCCTTATGTGTCTTCACTAGGGGTGAGCTGGGTTTGATTCTGAACTTGGTCCAAAGTTCACCCAGTCCACCAAAACCAGCGTGGATCATTCTTCAGAGGCCGCGGCACGTGTAAATGAGCCCTCCGAAATGTGAAGTCGCAAGCCATGCCACGGCAAACTAACTGCTGTGCCTGTATCTGATCCTTAGCCGATGTTCTGGTCATTCTACTATCTGGTGTCCAGTCCATCTGTAAACAACCCCTAGGAAGCGGGAGTTTTGAATCTCCGAAACGCGTTGTGATCCTCCTAGATCGTTATTAAATTTATATATTGCCCACCACCACTACTTAGTTATAAATTGATAAATAGTGAGTTACTGTATAAAACGGATCTATTGCACACCCCTCTAGCTAACTAGAAGAAACTGATCGATTGCACACCTCTAAAGCGAACGATAAACTCTAAGTAGTTATAAACCAATGTATTGCGCAACTCCCTAGTTATTTTAAAAAAAACGGATCTATTTGTCACCTCTTTAGTGAGGTTCTGTATGAACTAAACTATGGCGCACCTCGCTAGCTAGTTATTAATTGATCTATTGCACACCTCCAGAGCTACAGTAGTTATAAATTGATCTATTACACACCTCCCTAGCTAGTTGTAAATTGATCTATTGCACACCTCCCTAACTTGTTATAAGCAGATACATTGTGCAATATCTTAGTGATTACCTAACCAGTTGTGCAATTATTCGTTCTGCAATCCTCAGCTAGTTATGAACTGATCCATTGCACACTTCCAAAGTCTCTAACGGATCAAGTGAACACCCCCATAGCTGTTTATAAACTGATCTATTGTACACCTCCCAAGTCAAACTGATTAATTGCACACCCCCCACAGCCGATATTAAACTGATTGCACACATCCATATCTGGTTACAAACGGATCAATTGCACATGCACATCCCCCCATCGCATACCTCCCAAGTCAAAATGGTTAATTGCACAAGCCCATAGCTGAATATAAGCAAATAGCACACCCCCACAACTTGTTATAAACTGGTCAATTTCACACCTTCATAGCTGGTTATAAACTGATTTATTGGACACCTCCCAAGTTAAACTGATTAATTGCACAACCCCATAGCCGGTTATAAGCAAATTGCACACCCACAGCTTGTTATAAATTGGTCATTTGCACACCCCCATAGCTGGTTAGAAGCTGGTCAACTGCACACCTCCCAAGTCAAAATGATTAATTGCACCCCCCCATATCTGATTATAAACAAATTCATTGCACACCCCCACAGCTTGTTATAAACCGATCCATTGCACACCCCCATATCTGGTTATGCACGGATCCATTGCACACCTCCCAAGTCAAACTGATCAATTGCACACCCCCAAAGTGGATTATAAATTGGTCAATTGCACACCCCCATAGCAGCTTATACACGGATCTATTGCACACCTCCAAACTCATTAATTGCACACCCCATAGCTGGTTTTAAACTGATCAATTGCACACCTCCCGAGTCAAAATGAATATTTGCACAACCCTATATCTGGTTATAAATTAATGAATTTCACCCCCCATAACTGATTATAAACTGGTCAATTGCACCTCCCCCCATATCTGGTTATTACCTAATCTGCTGCAATAGACAGGATAAATAGCAGTGCATAGAAGTCATTTAAAATCCAGAAGTCTGTACTTGGTCGGCTTGCACCACGCACATTAGGTTGGCGTTAGCGGCGTCCATCTTGCCTTGGTAGACGACACAAGATGGAGCCGGTGGTGCATTTGTAGCAGAGGCTGGCAGCTGCTGGATAACAGAAGTGCTGTTTGTTTGTGTCGCCTCATGGGCCGTTAAACACGAGCTATGCCACGGGAGGACCCCGACCCATTCTTAAAACAAATCACTTATTTTGCAAACAACGCATACTTAGCAGCGGGCAACTGGCCACCCTTGCCCTATTTAAATGGCAGCTTCTCAGAACGGCCCTTTGTGCTTCCATTCCCACCAGTCTTTTTATGCCGGCCTGTGCCACCCCTTTGTCTGCCCAGCTGCTTTGCCATTACTGATCAGCAGCAGCTGGGGGAACAATGACAGTGGCAGGGTCCGGTGTGCCCCCCATCCCCACCCCCCCCCCTCCAGAGAGTCACAGACAGCCGGGGCAAAACTGGCACAGAAGACTGAAGACACCATTTAAGGATTTGCCCGTCTGACTGCAGGCGTGATCTGCATGCCAGGCAGGGCTCGGTGAGAGAGTAGCTGGCAGAGGCTGGTGCTGAGAGTGTACTATAAGAACAGGCAACCCTTCCCCTCCCCCCCCATACCCTAGGAGTGCCAGGAAGTTAGTTCAGCTGAGATTTGACTGGCATCTCCCTCCCCCCCTCTTCCCAGGTTGCCCACCCGATATGATGTGGAGGGATCAAGCAGTGGGAGTGCAATGATTAATAATAATTGGATCTGTCAAAGATGAGGCCCAAGTCGTCAGTTTGAGATGCAGCCTGGGGCCAGGGGGCTCCTTATCTTGACGGAGAGATAAAGTGGGGAGGGCACATCGCTCAGATACGAGGGGCACAGATACACCAGAGATGAGCCACGCTGCTCAACACAACAGTACCCGTGAAAGTTGGCTGGATGACCTTGCTTATAGCATGGGGGGGGGGGCTTTTTATCACCCATGGCAAGATCAACCATGCCAGCTTTCCAATTACAACCGGAGACCCAGCCATGACTGCCACTTGGCTATGTTTAATGCCTTACAGTCTCATTAAAAAGTGCCACCTTGATTGGAGAAGGGGACAGCAGAAAGGCTTTAGTTTAAAACACGATGGCACCTAAATTAAAATTTTCCCGACTAGGCACTCAAGACCTTTAGGCTATGTTTCCACTATTGCGTCCCCAAAGTCGCGCGATTTTGCCGCGATTTTTTACCGCGATTTTGCCGCGACTTTTTACCGCGTTTTGAAGCAATGCCTGTGTCTATGGACCACAAGTCGCATCAAAGTGGGACCAAAGTAGTGCAGGGACTACTTTGAAGTCGCTGCGACTTGAAGTCGCACATATATGAACGGTACTCATTGGAAATCATGGGGTACAATTTGTCATGCGACTTTTCAGTCCCAAGTCGCATGAAAAGTCGCACTAGTGGAAACATAGCCTTAGTTAGGTTTAAAGAACCCATTATAAGGGTCCCGCTCCTGTTGTTGGAATTTCTATTGAGGGGACCTGAACTAAAAAAAGTGAATATTAGTCATGTACATGGAACATCTATAAAAGAAGTTAGGTGTACCCAAGCGGTACAATAAAAAGGTTTTAGTTTTTTTTGCAGAGCTCCTCCTGAAATGCGAGTGTGCCTAGGCACTCCTTCTCCTCTTAGCAGTATATCTGCAGAGTGAGATCTAAACCACTGCTGCCTTTGACTGCTAATCTTAAGGAGATTTGTTGGTGACACTACTGTGCTGCTCACTGTTATCCATGCTGGGGGGGGGGGGGGGAGCTGTACCTGAGGACCTGCAGTGCAAGGATCTCCCTGTTTCTGCATTATCCATTCTGTGGATATGCGCTTGCTCTATTCTCCATCATTACTCCCCCAGTCATCATCAGATGCCCCTAATTTGCTGCTCACTGTTCTCCTTGGTTGGGAGGAAGCTGTACCCGAGGACCTGTAGTGCAAGGATCTCCCCGTTTCTGCTTCATCTATTCTGTGGAACTGTGCTTGCTCTACCTCTATCATTACTAGCGGCGGCCCCTCCACAAGGGGTGTCGCCCCCCCCCCTAATCTTGATGCGCCTGTCCCCTAATCTCCATGCAGGACACCGGAAGTATAGAGTTCTACGGGGTTTTTAATTTTTTGCGAAGCACATGGTTAGAGCTTGAGGCTCTAACTGGCTCCAAAAAGGGTGGGCTCTGGGCGCAGAGCACTGTGCCCTGAGTCCACCCACTTGTGACAATAGCGAATCAACATTCGCTATTGTCTTCCCAGCTTCACCTCCCAGCCAATCAGGACAGGAAGCGGTCCGGAGACCGGATTGGCCAGGAGGAGATGCGACCCGATTGGCTGGGAGGAGAAGCCGGGAAAGCCGCCCAGGACCTGGATGGGGTAAGTGTGGGGGCTTGCGAGCGGGCTTGCGAGCGGGGCAGGTGGTTTGCCGTCCACCCCCCAAAGAAATGGAGAACCAGCCGCCACTGATCATTACCCCACCCGTTATCAGATGATGCCTCCAATTTACTGCTCACTGTTCTCCTTGCTGGTAGGGAAGCTGTATCTGAGGACCTGCAGTGCCAAGGATCTCCCCACTTCCGTTTCATACATTCTGTGGATCTATGTTTCCACCTCCTAATCTGCTGCTTCTTAATCTTTACCCCACCAGTCATCAGGGTCACAGCTCTGACACAAGTAAGCGAAGCCCAGCGTCTACCAAGATGGCAGCCTCCACGCAGAGACACACTGTATAACAAGGTATGGCAAGTCAATAATAAGCAAAAAACATCAGCTGCAAGGAGACTACAGGGAGTATTGGCGACTAATTTTTTGCCCTCTGCCTGCCTTTTTTCTGTTGGTCACAGCTTTCAAAGTTCATATAAAATGACTAATTCAACTTAAGGTTGATGCAGCTTTCCTCCTTGGACACGCGTGATATCCTTGGCACCACATTTGTGTGGGTGGATGGGTTAACCCCTGCATCGGTGGTCTTGTGGCTCTCTTGTTGGCCATTTTATGTCTAGATCTTCACCCTGCCATGTTCTATCTCGGTTTGTGGTTGACTCCGCAAGTGCATTTGTATATATATCCTTGAATATGTGGATGATATCTTATCTGTGTGGTCTATCTACATCTATGGCGTCCCCATTTGTAGTTGACCATGCACATTATCTAACCTGTGGTAGCCATGCGTTGCTTTGATTCCTCCTTGCCCCAGTGGCCGCCAAAGGATCCTCCTCTTGTGCAGGCAAGCGAGCATTGTTTTTCCTCTATTGTGTCCTGAGGAAGCGGACAAGTGAAACGTGTTGACTCACGAGGACTTATACACTAGCCATAATATTTATGAGCTGCAAAGCTGCAATATAAGTATCTTTGTATATTCCTTATGCATTTGGATATTTACTCTGGATGTTTTTATTGATGCGTGATTCTATATGCTTCTTTTATTGTTTGTCTGTAAAAAAAATAAATACTGATTTTATATGTGTACTGTCCACTGTTGCCTTTAACGTCTGATCAATATTTCTTTACATATATCCGTTAAAATTATATGGATGTGACATAAGAGTTACCAAATTGCTACTTTAACCTAAAGTTCTTTCCTTTCCATAATCTTCTAAAAATATATTTTTTAAAATGTTATTACTGTTCTGCCCCTGTTGAAGATTTCTCTTCACATCTGGTACTGGTGAAAATGTGGTCACCTTGACAGGACAGTTAGAAAACTCTCCACACCTGGGTCACAGATAGCAGTAAAAAATTTCCACATTCTATAAAAAAAATTAAAAAATTTTTTTTTTTTTAAATTTGAAAAATTTTGGTAAGAGATAAAATCTTTGAAAAGCTGGAAGAAGTGTTGTCTGCCGCTTCAAAATTTATTTTTTTCTGTGCTGTATAAAAATGGGAGAAAACTGTTTAGATTGAATTTGTAAAATTTCAAAGAGCCATGGCGGAGCCACAAATGAAAAGAACTCTTTGCTGTGGAATTCCTGTTTAGGAGACTCGAGTCTCCAAATTTGCACCAAAATTTGGTTGAGTGATGTTCTCTTTATTGTGTGGTGATGCTGCCATATGAGAAGCCAGAGGACCTCTAAATGAAAATCTTTTTGGGTGGGCTGACCCTTTACATTTTATCTCAAGTAAAAACCTTCCCCACTCTATAATAAAAGTGAATACATTTTGAAAAAAAAATGTTGGTAAGAGATTACATTTTCGAAAAAAGCTGGAAGAAGCATTGTCTGCTTCTTCAAAAATACTTTTTTGTGCTATGTAAAGAAATGTGAGGAAAAAAAAACGGTGTAGACTGAATTTGTAAACTAAAAGCCATGGCAGGAGCTGCAAATATGGCAAGAACTTACTGCTGTGAACCCTCTATTTAGGAGACTCGGATCTCCAAATTTGCACTACAATTTGCCTTAGTGACGTTCTTCTCTATGTTGTGTGGTGATGCTTCCAGTAGCTCTTCTCCACCTATGTATCAGAATTCTGTCACTTTGACTTCACATTAATATGCGCTGAAGTCTTTCTCACCTCTTCTCACACAGTGCCAGATGACATCTGTCACTACTCACTCTTCTTGGCCCGTCATTCAGAAGTGGAACATTTTCTCACTTCGGCATCAATTTGACTTTACCCAGAACTGCTGCAATGATGGAGTGCTGAAAGGAATCTCCTCTATTTTGTGGCCCCTCAATCATGTAAAGTGGTCTTAATTGCCATTTTGTTAGTTGGATAAATATTTCTGATGTGCCATTTGTTTCTTGTGAACTGTGGGTCTGAATGATAGCCTGAGATATAGCTTTTAGCCAAAACTAGCAATATTAAGGATTGGTGTTGGCTTTTGTTTGCTTCAGAAATGCACATCTCCCTATACAAATCTATAGGGGTGGAGAACCAGCTTAAAGCAAGTCAAATGCATGTCAGAAGGAGGTCACCAGGAAGCCATATTCAAGTCAGAAGGCGGTCAACTGCAGGCCAAATGAAAGTCAGAAGGGGGTCAACTGCAGGTCAAAATGCTAGCCAGAAGGCCAACTGCAGGACAAATGCTAGTCAGAGGACCAACTGCAGGACACATGCTAGTTAGAAGGCCAACTGTAGGTCAAATGTAAGTCAGAAGGAGGTCAACTGCAGGCCAAATGCAAGTCAGAAGGCCAACTGCAGGTCAAATGCTCCCGCAATGAATTCTGAATGATATCTGCTGCATTTGCAGTGCAAAGCTTGTTAGTGGCCCTAAGGGCTTGTTCAGATACAAGGAAGTTCTTGCTGTCCTTCTGAAAAACGATCCATGGTGGATCAGTTTTCGGAGGGCGGTTAACAGGCAGCTGGGAGGCGATATATTGTCTCCTCATCACCTGTTTGAACCCTCAAAAGGCAGAACCACCACATCACAACTGTGTGCATGGCGCAGTTGCGCCATGTTCCCATTACCCTGAATGGGCCACATTTCTTGGCAGTACTGCCTGCCGAGCATGGCAGGGTGTGAGAGAAATCTCCAAGAGGACTGGAATTCCGGTGGAAACATTTTCCCACTGGAGTGCAGTTCAATGAGTTTTACAACAGAAACTTTTCCAACTCAGTCCCAAGAGAAGAAATTCAAAGTACAGCATGTACATCACTCTCAGAATTATCCAGATTAGTGGTGGGATCACCTTGATTATGTATATAGGTAAAGGTTCCAAAGTACAATGCATATCTAATTATCAGCCCTGTCCAGGATGTGGTGGGATCACCTTGTTTAGGTAGAAAAGAGTGAAGAAGCAAAAACACAACACATGTACCATTGTCAGCACTATCTGGATTGTGAAAGAAATCCCTATATATTCAGGATAAAGGATACAAAATACAGGACATATACCACTGTCAGCACTGTACAGGGTCATATAGTAGGATCACCTTGTTTATGTAAAAGAGCAAAGAAGCCAAAGTACAATACATGGGCCATTGTCAGCACTACCTAAACTTTTGATGGGACCTCCACTTATGATGGAACAAAGGATCCAAAGTAGAGCACATGCATTATTCTAAGCATTGTTGGGATCATGGAGAAATCCCAACTTTTGTATATGAGCGAGGAGATACATTGTGAACACTGCCTTGACTTGTCGTGGGAACATGTATGCTGAAGAGTGGATGATTCAAAGTACAACCAATGCAATACATTCAACACTGTCCCAGATCGTGGTGGGAAACCCCTTATGTAGAAGAGTGAAGGATACAAAGTATAGCATGTGCACTACTTGCAACACAAACCCATTTTTATAGTGGGACCCTCCACTTTGGGAGAAGATTAAAGGATTCAAAAAAGCAGCACACATACCACTTTTAGCATTGTCCAGGATCATGGTGATGCCCCCACTTTTGTGAATGAGTGAAGAAGCCACAATACAACACATATAGCAATGCCAGCACTGTCTCGACTTGTAGTGGGAACTCCATATGTGATGAAGAGTGAAGGATCCAAAGTACAACACATGCAATACACTCAACACAGTCCAAGATTGTGGTGGGAATCCCCTATGTAGAAGAGTGAAGGATCCAAAGTGTAGCACGTGCACTACTCTCAACACAAACCCATTATCATGGTGGGACTCTTTGGTAGAAGATTGAAGGATCAGCAGAACAGCCCACATACCACTGTCAGCACTGTCCAGAAAGATGGCGGGTTCATCTGCTCATGCAATTTTCCTCACCTGTTGCTCTTGTGGAGGTGCCTTCCCTCCTTTAGCCAAACTGAAAAAGGGAAGGGCGTGGAACTTTTTGTGATTCCTTGTAGAGAAGATGGAACTGGTTGCCCTCACAGTTGGAGTGTTTAGTTTATTTATAGTGCTGTACTGACCAGAGTGGCAATGGCAAGGAATTGGTGGAAGAGCTCCATGACCTCTACATCTGGGCAACTGCTGCACCCAAATCTTCAGCAAAGGGGCACTGCAAAGTTGGAGAACAGGATTACACTGCTTTAAGTGGCAGGAGTGGGTATTACAAGACTTTAACAAAGTTCACTTCTTTAGCTGACAAAATTATTTTCTTGGTTTGAAATTTAAAATGTGTTTTTTCTTTTTTCTTTCATATATCCTAGTTCTTTTTCTATTTTAATTCCAACCCAAATTGTATTAGTGGCAAGTTGCCTAGTGCTTATCCTATGCCAAGTACCCATGCTGTGACTGCTAGCTCTATTGAATCACCGCCCTAGTAAAACCATTGCCATGTTTGAAGTTTAAGAATGTCACGGCAGGGTCACTACTCAACAACCCCCCCCAAGAATTTTTTTTTATTTTTGCAAAAACCTCCTCCATTTTGAAAACATTCAAATTTTGTGCCGACACAGTTGCCAATCTGCATTCTGACAAAGTACCAAGGTTCTGACAAAGAACTGTATGTTCTTTTAACTCCATAAGGACGGCAAAAAACGAAAACAAGGGGCGATTAACAGTAATGAAGCAAAGGCGCTGAATATTCACAATATCCTGTGGCCAGGGATGAATAAGGCCCCGCCGAAAAAGAAAAAGAAAAAAATAAATAAATAGGAGTTTTACTTCCGAAAAAAGCCCCCTTGCTCTAAAGCTTGGCCTTGGCTTGAAACAAAGGCCCCGTTCTCTTAGGCCAATTCCCAAACCTCAATTCTGCGGTTCGCTTCAATGGGCCGTTCTTCCTGGGCTTAGCTCATCTCGCTCTGCTCGATCATGGGCACATAATTGAAAAAGACAGGGACTGGTAACCCTTCAACCCATCCCGAGCGGCCTTGCAGGATTCTTTTCTCTGATGACAAACCCGGAGTTGGCACAGATTCGTGGGAATTGAGGAAACAGCTGTGTTTTGTAGCGAGGCGAGCATTACCTCTGCTCACCCTCTGGCTTGAATGTCACCCATGGAAGACATTAAAAGAAAAAAAAAGAAAAAAAGAAGTGCGGCTATTTAGGTCAGCAGCAAATGGCGTTAGATCGAGGCCTTTAAGATGAGAGAATGCAGAGGAGGAACGGGACAGAATGGGAACAACAAAAACAACAACAGCAAAAAAAAAAAAATTATGAAAGGCAGTAGAAATGGTAAAATGAATCGTTAGCACTAATTATTAGGCACAGGGACAAACGATTAATTTGCAAGTCAATTAGTCTCAGTTAGGTCTATGTTTGCTGTTTTTAGCCAGTGAGGGGGAAAAAAAAAAAAAAAAAATTCTGGAGGCTTTAATCCTTTACAGGGAATAGAAAATGTTGCCAGTGTTCGCTGCCAACAGTGGGGGCATGGATAGCAAAGGGAGGGCTACAGCTGGCATCGAGATACCAACGAGAAAAGGGGGTTGTTCTGTTATTGTTCACCTTCACAGAATGGCATTTTCCCTTGCCTTGTGGGCATGATGTACGGATCAGAGAGCGGCATCAGGAAAAGATTCAAAATGAATTACGGATTTTTCGAAAAATTACAGGATGCACAAATGCCTTGTGGATTTTTAAAGGGATACTCCATTAAAAAAAAAAAAAAAAAAAAACTGTATTCAAGAACTGATATTGAAGTGGTTCCCTGTGGGGTTCGCTTTAAATCTATGCAGTTTGCGATTGATGCGTTCTATAGTGCTTTTTGCAGTGCGTTTTGCGTTTTTGATGTGTTTTGTGCTTTTTTTTTTGTCTTTACCAGCTAGACACAGTTTTAAAGGAGCGGGCTGGGAAGCGTGCATCCCCCCCCCCCATCCTGAACCATACCAATCCACATACCCTCAACATAGGTCAATTTTTTTTTTTTGCTTTTTTCTGGTCCGGCATCATGATTGACAATGGATTTACACCAGGGGACATTGTTTGATTTTTTTACTAAAGGACTTGCGTACCTCCCAACATTTTGAGATGGGGATGAGGGAAACCTACGCATAGGACACACCCCCTTAAAGGAGAATTAACCCCCCCAAAAAAAAGGTTAATTAAATCCACAAGCGCTTTTTTTTTACCACTACTATTCCTTCATATTGGTTTTTAAAATGTACAAATCAGCAATTTAGAAATTGGATGAAAGGTTTAGCGCTGGAAAACAATTTTTGAAAAATAAAAAAAGTGCATTTTATATACAACTATATAGATCAGACCAAAATGATGGACAAATGAGGGGGAAAGAGGGACAGAGGGACATTGCTTCAAATCAGGGACAGCCCCTCGAAATCCGGGACAGTTGGGAGCTATTGATTTGTCAAACTCCTGTAGTGTCTGCCTGCCTGCATGGATAATGGTCTGGTATAGATTTTGGGTGGGGGACCCCATGCTCCACCCCATTTTTTTTTGCTGATTTTATTGCCGGCAATTCTTGTTTTTACATTCAGCTGTCAGCAGGGAAGCCCGCTGACAGCTAATGACTAATCGATTGTTAATGACGCGGTGGCCGGCTTCCCCGCTTGCTCCTTAACAACCAGCTATACTGTACACCAGGGGTAGGCAACCTGGGGCCCTCCAGCTGTTGCAGAACTACAAGTCCCATCATGCCTCAGAGTAATTGTAACTGCCAGCCTTGCAATGCCTCATGGGAAATGTAGTTCGACAACAGATGGAGGGCCCTAGGTTGCCTACCCCTGGTGTACACAGTGTGTTATGGAGAAGGAAAAACAAAAACAAAAAATGAAAAAAAGCAAAAATGCATGTAAAAAAAACAACACTTTTTGATTGAAAAGCCCATTGACGTCCATTACAGGCAAAACACAATCTGCTGTGGGGGAAAGAAAGTCCATCACCCTTTCCAAAAACGCATCGGCTGAAAAATGCATAGATGTGAATGTGTACCATAGGAAACTATAGGTGTGAACCAGGCCTAAAATCTCCTTTTCCTGTGTAGACAATCCCTTAGTTTTGCCAGTGTCCTAATGCAATATATTTGTTAAATTGTGAAGCAGGAGACATTTCAATTTTCTTAGCTTATGATTAATCTATTAGTCTCAAATTTGCCTCCTGATGTGTTTGTATGAGTTTTGGGAGAGCGCAAAATTCCTGCCATGCTCAACTTTTAAACACATGCTGGAAGAGGTATTAACTGAGCTGGAAAGAAGAATATTAAAGGGTCTACACCAGTGGAGGTACTTGCATAGAGGCCTTAAAGTGGGAGTAAACCCTCCTATCGTTTTCAGCCAAGGAAACTACCATCTTGGTCTCTGTGTAATCTACAACTGCCATGATGCTGCACATGTGATCACTTAAGACACCAGCCATTGGATGGTTTGACAGTCTGGTTGAGAGTGCAACCAATGGGAGGGTTACATTCCTGGAACGTGCCGGAAATGTAACTGTTATTTTAAATGGATGGGTTTACTTCCGCTTTAAGTGAGGCCGATGTCATTAAGGGGGGGCAGATAATGTTTAGTAATTGTAATGAACATGTGTGAAACACAAGGCACACAAGGCAATTTCAGGTGGCCCTTGCACCCAGGACCTGTTTCAGCTGGAACCCTGCACACACTCACACGCCTAAACCCTGCACTTTGTACACATTGCTCCCCGAACTCTGCACTTTGAACATAGCGCAACCCTGAACTCCACACATAACACACTTCTGGTATTTATTTCCCCTTAAGGATCCTCCTACTGTTGGTGCAACTTGGCCACATCTATTCAAAGTTCCTGCACCTAGTTTGAGAAAAAAAAAAAAAAAGCACTGGATCAATTTATATAGTCTTACAGATACAACTGGCCCTTTGAGGGCACCCATAATGCTGATGCAGCCCGCAATGAAATTGAGTTTGACCCCCCCTTGTTGTAATGCTACAGAAGACAGACTGAGCATAACAACAAAAACAAGAAAGCGGCCCTCCCCCAGCCAACCATCGTAGTATCGACATCAAGATGGCTTCAGGCCTAGGAGTCTCTGCCAAAGGCCACATACTGATGCGTTTCGCCTTGCTCATTGGGACTTAATCATAGGGTAATAATCTACCCTACAATTAAAGTGGTTGTAAAGCCTGAAGGTTTTTTTACCTTCTACATTTTATGCATGAAGGTAAAAGAACTTTCAAGTGTGCAGCTCCCCCTGCAGCCCCCCCAATACTCACCTGAGCCTGACCCCAAAATATGCACAAGAGTGGCTGCTGTCCCGGCTCTCTGCCTCCTCATAGGCTTCTGCTGCTGTCAGTCTCAGCCAGTGAGGAGGGAGCAGGGGTGAGCCCCTTTCTGTGTGTCTTATGGACACACAGATCAAGGCTCGAGTGCCAGTGTGCACTCATAGCAAGTGGCTTGCTATGAGGATAGCCCAGAGCACAGGTGGAAGCACTCTAGAAAAGGAGGATCGAAGCTGCTCTGTGCTAACCCATTACACAGGGCAGGCAAGTATAACATTTTGTTTTTCCTTTTAAATTTAAGCCTTTAATAGCACTTTTAGCCCTGATAGGTAGGGCGCAATGCGTCAGTGGGCGTGGACTTTGGAGGAGATTTATAGACTGAAGACGTCAATGTCTATACTACAGTGGCTGACTGGAAGAGTAGTGGTTTCTTGTTTTCATGCATGCACTGCCTCGGGTGGGCTTTTTGGCAGCCTGCACCCCTTCACCTGAAGATCATGAGAGTTTGGTCTCCGGCTTCGAGCAGCATTCCAAGTGTGGTATTTAGGTTACTGTGAACATACCTAGTAGATGATTAGAGAGAGGCAGCGAGCATGCTACAGGAGACTATGGAGATACTAGAGGTGTGGTTGGACACTGGAAACATGCTATAGGAGACTGAGTATAGGTTAAAACAGACCGTTAGAGATCACCCCATTACAGGCACCACTAGATCCATTATAAGATTTCATAGAAAAACAAACAGAAAACACTGACACTGGTTGTACCAAAGGACCCCAGGCAGCCATCGAGCCACAGGTTGGGCCCTGAGGGTCTACACAATGGAAATATGGGTGGTAAAGGGATGTGCCTTGTTGTCCTAACCCCCCACCCCATTTCTTGTTGGTGCCATAGGGACAAATATGAAGAGGGTCAATCATGAAACAAGAACCTTATCAAGTTTAATTTTTCCCCACTCTATCCTAACCTAAAAAAAGGAAAAATAGCTGGAGTTATGCTAGCCTTTAATGGGACAGGTGCTCCAACAGGTATAATTTATAATGTGGAACGGTCAGATGCGTAGAACAGACAACTGATAAGCTTAAAGTGGCCATTGGGTACACTTTGATTCTAGTACGGTTTTGTGGCTTGGTGTCAACCGATCACAATATACTGAAATGCCTGGTTGAAATGCCTGGTTGAGCGTCACTGCTCACCTGGCCTGTGCAACCCATTTGACACTGATACCACTTGTCCAGTTGAGTCCCAAAGTGAGGTCCTCAGAGGAAAAAAAAAAAAAAAAAAAATCGGTGGTGTTTTAGGACAGACGAACACTCAAAAACATTCCAATCTACGGCATAGTCATCAAGAAAGAGTAGGCCATACCAACACCTGCCTTTGGCACTAGCCAATTTAGGACATTGCATTCTGTGCATGCTCTGTAGAGCGACTCGTGATTGCTGGTGGGAATATTTGAAAAAGTACAGACTCTGGTTCTATGCCGTATACACTAAAAAGTCAAAATACATTGGCACTATTTAAATGCTTGAGTTCACATGCAAAGAGTACAGTTAGAGGGTCTCAAGTGTCCTGTACAGAGCCCTGACCTCAACTGTAGAGAAAAACTTTTGTGGTGACTTGAAACACTGATTGTGATCCAGGTCTTATCCCACATAAGGACCTGACCTCAAAAATGGTGACCAGCTCCATAAAGACATGTTTTTACCAGTTTGGTGTGGAGGAAGTCAGGGGCCTACACGGGCCCTGACCTCAACCTTACTGAACAACTTTGGAATGAATTGGAACACCAATTGTGAGCCAGGTCTTCTCATCCTACATCAGGACCTGACCTCACAAAAGTTGGCCAGCTACATGGTTTGGCCAGTTTGGTGTGGAGGAACTTGAGTGTCCATTGAACTTTTTTGGTTAAATGGGCACAAATTCTAGCAGACACACTCCAAATTCTTGTATAAAGCTTTCCCAAAAGAATGAAAGCTGTTAAAGCCACAAAGGGGGGTGGGACTTATCTGAACATTGTTTAGGATATGTGATAAGACCTCATCAACCAGGCATGCCTCTAGCAGATCCAGCTTATATGATGCTGTAAACTTGGCCTGCTGAGGTCACATCCAAGATGGCGGCACCCAGAAGCATTTCCAGGAATTTTGGATCTTGGATGTGACCTCAGCAGGCCAAGTTGACTCAGAACTGTCACTCATGTCCACTTTCTCCCCTGATAGCTACATAAAAGGTTATGTAGGGAGGTTAGGGGTGAAGGAGCTGGGCCAACACAGAGACTAACTAGACAATGCCTGAAAAGGAGAGGGCTATTAAGAATAAGAAGGGAGTGGACTGTGCTAGAAAATTGACTGGTCATTTTTTCTAGCAAGTTCAAAAAGACATTAAAAGCGAATAAAATAAGATAAGCATTATGGAGAGGAAAAATACTGACGCTAAGCATGTAAAAAACTTGATTGTTCTGTTGCCTGCAATTTTTTGGAGATGGTGACGGGGACTCTTTAAATGTAGAACTTAACCCAATCACTAAACTCTCATAAAACGTTTGCATACTAATGACAATTTTCAACAGTCATTTTGACAAATCTTTAGGAGGAGATCAGCAGCGCTGAGATAATACAAAAAAGATGAAAAAAAAAAAAAACACAAAAGACTGTATTCTATGGAAAAATAATAGCAAATGCTATTGATACACAGTCTTTAGCATAAAAGCCATGCAGGAAGGGATTACCATTTGATATTTGCAGGAGGATGCTTCTCTGCCTTCCACTGGCCTACCAGTAGACCACTGGGTATTATGGGAAGTGGGATATTGCAGCTCTACCTTAGGAGTAGATTGCACTTTGGAACTGCATTGGAGGCATGGGGGGGGGGGGGGATTAAAAAGGTAAGAACCTGGTGCTGTTCATGCTCTCCATCTGCTAGTAAATGAAGGATAAATTAATATTGTATAGGAGATGACAGTCCCAAGGCCTTGTATATGGCCTGATTGCTATGCTCCACAGCAGATTACAGGGGATTGGGCAAGATGGCTGAAGGTAAAAGGCACAGGGTGTACAAATATATTATGGTTTATTGACACGGATGGAGGGATGGATAGATAGGTGATGGGGTGGATAGGTAGATGAAGGGGTGAACAGATGGACGGACATACGGATAGATGTGGATGGATGAAGAGTAGAATGATGGATAGAGGGATGGAAATATGGATGGATAGATGAATGCCAGGATGGATAGATGGATGAAGCTGTGGACAGATAGATGAATAGCTGGACGGAGGGATAAATAGATGGATGGAAGGATAGATAAATGGATGGGGAAATAGATAGAAGGATGGATAAAACAAAGAAGGTGTGGACGGAGGAATGGGTGGAGGGATGGATAGATGGATGAATGGAGAGATGAATGGCAGGATGGAGAGATGGATGATAGGATGGATAGGAAGATGATGGGGTGGATAGGAAGATGATGGGGTGAACGGATGGATGGATGAATGTGGATGAATGGATAAAATGATGAGGGATGGATAGATGAAGGAGTAGATAGTTGGATAGAGGGATGGAAATATAGAGAGATGAATGGAGGGATGGACATATGGATGAAGCGGGGGATGGATGGAGGAAGGGGTGAATAGATGGACAGAGGGATAGATGGATAAAATGATGAGGGATAAATAGATGGGGGGAATAGATTAAAGGATGGATAAAACAAAGAAGGTGTGGATGGAGGGATGGATGGAGAGATGGAGAGATGAATAGATAGCTGAAAATGTAAAATAGATGCACATAGGGATGTATGTATGTGGATATAGAAAATGATGAGGGATAGATGGATGAAGGAGAAGATGTATGGATAGAAATATGGATAAAGAGATGAATGGAGGGATGCATAGATGGATGAAGCGGTGGATAGATGAACAGAGGAATGGATGGATGGATAAAATGACAAGGGATGGATAGATGGGATAAAATGATAAGGGATAGATGGACGGACAGAGGGATGAATGAAATGATAAAGACGTGGATGGAGGGATAGATGTAAATGGATAAAATGATGATTGATGGATGGATGGATGGATGGATGTGAATGGATAAAATGATGATGGATGGATGTGAATGGATGGATGTAAATGGATAAAATGATGAGGGATGGATGGATAAAATGAGGGATGGATGGATGGATAGATAGATGAATGGATGTGAAGGGATAAAATGATGAGGGATGGATGGATGGATAGATAGATGGATATACGGACAGAGGGATGAATGAAATGATAGACATGGATGGAGGGATGGATCATTTTTCTAAGGTTGTCATCACTTTCCCATAATGCCAGATGCGTGCGGCTTTTGTATCAGAGGACACAGAATCCTTCCTGACAAGGCTGGGAAGCTGATTGTATTATAAAGTCAACAGCCATAAGCCACCCTTCCAGGGACCTGAGAAAGAGCCATCCAGGTGTCAGTTTGGCTTCCATAGAACAGAAGATGGGGGAGGCTGAAGTGGAGCGTCCAGAAAAAAAAAAAAGAAAAAAAAAGAAAAAAAGAGCTGCAATG
Source organism: Lithobates clamitans (assembly GCA_037952925.1). NCBI lineage: Eukaryota > Metazoa > Chordata > Amphibia > Anura > Ranidae > Lithobates > Lithobates clamitans. The sequence continues at coordinate 252,001 of JBBGZY010002780.1, read as the reverse complement.
GCAGACAAAGGGTCCAATGGCAGGCAGGCAGTGCGAGGCGTAGAGAGCAGGCGCATTGTGTAGCCGGAGCCAAGGGGCACAGATAAGTGGAGCAGCGGGTTAAAGTGAAGAGAGATTAAGAGGAGAGGGAAGAGAGGGGAAGCCAGATGGTGCTAGCCTGCAACCAGGGCCCGGCAGCAATTCCCACACACAGATTTACCGCCGGCGCTGGGGCCGAGGCCTGGGAGAGGCGCACTCTATTTGTGTGCTGCAATTACCTTATTATTACAAGGTGCTGCCATGTCACTTCAGAGGAGGAATGCGGCACAATTTAATGACTGGGATCATGAATATTCATGGCGACATGTCTGCAGATCTATCACAATCTTCCACATATACTGACACAGATTATCCATCATAGTTACATAATAGCTAAGGTTGAAGACAATAGTCCATCCAGTTCAACCTACGTAGGTGTACATGTGTCAGTGTCTATAATCATTTCCCATACCCCTGTATGTTGTGCTCTTTAAGATGCACATCCAAGAATCTTTTAAAAATATCCATACTCCCCGCAGCCACCAATTGTGGAAGAGCGTTGCACATCCTTATTGCCCCAACAGTGAAAAACCCTCTGCGCAGCTTAAGGTTAGACCCAGGGGAGTTGCTAGGTGGCAAAAAGACCAGGGGCTTCAGCCCCAAGTCCAAGGCCGGCGTGAAGGGGGGGGGGGGCGGTAGTGGCGCAGGGTTTTTTGGCTGGGCGGTGGGGGGTAAGCTCACCTGCTGGTTGTTGCCTGGCTTACCGGTGCCCATCAATGCTGACCACTAAACTCACCTGCCTGACACACACTGACCTACTTGACACACTGACCTACCTGACATACATACACTGACGATAGTGACACACTGACCTATTTGACCAGGAGACTTCATGTGTCCTGCAGCAGCAGCTCAGCTCAGCCGTAGTGTGCGGTGCACGCCCATCATCACAGCAGGCAGCCGGAGGAGAGGAGAGCCCGGCGGGGATCTCACAGTGGCGCGGCGGCCGCATTGTAATTCCAGCCTTCTGGAGCCTGCAGCGCCTATGACGGACATCACATGTCCCGCGGTCCCACCATTGGACCAGTGGGACGTCCATCAGTGTTGCAGGCTCCAGAAGGCGGGACCTGCTATTTGACTCGGCGGCACCTCGGGATCAGATCGGTCCCCGCTCGGGGCTACTCATAGAACCGTACCCACTTGAGACCCAGGGCTTTTTGGGGACCCACCTTCAGCCACAGTCAGCCCCCCCCCCCCACCTGCCGACACCACTGGTTAAACCGCTTCTCCTCCAATCTCATTGTGTGGCAAGGTGTCCTCTTACACTCCCTGAGACTGAATAGCTTTTTTCCTACTCTGGAAACACCATTGAGGTATTTGTAAATTGCTATCATGTCCCCTCTCAAGCGTCTCTTCTCCAGCGAGAATACATTTAGTGCTTGTAGTCGTTCCTCATAATTGAGGTCCTCCAGCCTCCTTATTAATTTCGTTGCCCTTCTTTAGTCCCTCTCCAGCTCCAACACATCCCTTCTGAGGAACGGTGACCAGAACTGGACGGAATACTCTAGATGTGGCCGGGCCAGAGTTTTATAAAGTAGCAGGCTTATAGTTTTATCCCTGGAGTATATACCCTTTTTTTATGCATGCCAAAATCCTGCCAGCTTTGGTAGGTGCAGCTTGACGTTGCATGCTATTGCTCAATCTGTCATCTACTAGGAACCCCAGGTCCTTCTCCCTCCTGGATTCCCCCAGAAGTTCTCCCCCAAGTGAGTAGTTTGCATTTATGTTATTTGCCATTTTTGGGTTTGAGCCATTTATCCCATCCTCTATATCATTTATGAATAAATTAAACAGAATTGGTCCCAAGACAGAGCCCTGGGGTACCCCACTTACCCAGTGGTGGCCTGTGCATTGAGGGCGCACCCCTGCTGCCGCCTCCCTATCCATGTGCCCGGCCCCTTTCAGGATACATGGACTCCTATGGTGGGGGCGGGAGGGGGTGTATTTTTTTTAGCACCTGATTAGAGCCAGAGGCTCTAATAGGCTTCAAAAAAGGGTGGGCTCGGGGCGCAGAGTGCGCTCCCTGATCCCACCCAAATGTGTGATCATAGCAAATGAATATTCACTATCTTCACACTGTATTGCCTCACCACCAATCAGGAGGCAGGTCAGTGAGACCTGTTTCCTGATTGGCCAAAGCGCCAGACATCCCTATTGGATGCTCAGCGCTTTGGCGGAAGTGGGACAGAGGAAGCGAGGGGAGAGGAGACACCAGAGAAGAGGACAAGGTAAGCGCTGATCCGGGGGGGGGGGGTGTTGTCAGCGCCGCGGTGTGTTCCACTCGCGGGGGGGTGTCATCGGTGTGTCCCGCGGTCCATTCGCGGGGGGGTGTGAGCGGGGGGGGACGGGACACTGGCAGCATTTGATGGGCACAATGGCTGCAATTGATGGGCAAGTGGAAGGGAAATGATAAATGGTTTTCAATATTTTGTACAAATATGTGAAAAGTGTGGCGTGCATTTGTATTCAGCCCCCCTTTACTCTGATACCCCTAACTAAAATCCAGTGGAACCAATTGCCTTCAGAAGTCACCTACTTAGAAAATAGAGTCCATCTGTGTGTAATTTAATCTTAATATAAATACAGCTGTTCTGTGAAGCCCTCAGAGGTTTGTTAGATAACCTTCATGAACAAACAGCATCATGGAGGCCAAGGAACACACCAGACAGGTCAGGGATAAAGTCGTGGAGAAGTTTAAAACAGGGTTATGTTATAAAAAAAATATCCCAAGCTTTGAACATCTCACGGAGCACTGTTCAATCCATCATCCGAAAATGGAAAGAGTATGGCACAACTGCAAACCTACCAAGACATGGCCGTCCACCTAAACTGACAGGCTGGGCAAGAAAAGCATTAATCAGAGAAGAGCCAAGAGGCCCATGGTAACTCTGGAAGAGCTGCAGAGATCCACAGCTCAGGTGGGAGAATCTGTCCACAGGACAACTATTAGTCGTGTTCTCCACAAATCTGCCCTTTATGGAAGAGTGACAAGAAGAAAGCCATTGGTGAAAGAAATCCATAAAAAGTCCTGTTTGGAGTTTACGAGAAGCCATGTGGGGGACACAGCAAATATGTGGAAGAAGGTGCTCTGGTCAGATGAGACCAAAATTGAACTTTTTGGCCTAAAAACAACAAACACTATGTGTGGCGGAAAACTAACACTGCACATCACCCTGAACACACCATCCCCACCGTGAAACATGGTGGTGGCAGCATCATGGTGTGGGGATGCTTTTCTTCAGCAAAGACAGGGAAGCTGGTCAGAGTTGATGGGAAGATGGATGGAACCAAATGCAGGACAATCTTAGAAGAAAACCTGTTAGAGTCTGCAAAAGACTTGAGACTGGGGCGGAGGTCGACGTTGCAGCAGGAACATAGTTACATAGTTAGTCAGGTTGAAAAAAGACACAAGTCCATCCAGTTCAACCTTAAAAAATAAATAAATAATAATATCGTACAATCCAATATACCCAATACTATACCCACAGTTGATCCAGAAGAAGCCAAAAAACCCCAGCAGAGCATGCTCCAATTTGCTACAGCAGGGGAAAAAATTCCTTCCTGATCCCCCAAGAGGCAATCGGATTTTCCCTGGATCAACTTTCCATATAAAATGTCAGTACCCAGTTATATTATGTACATTTAGGAAAGTATCCAGGCCTTTCTTAAAGCAATCTACTGAGCTGGCCAGAACCACCTCTGGAGGGAGACTATTGCACATTTTCACAGCTCTTACTGTGAAGAAACCTTTCCGTATTTGGAGATGAAATCTCTTTTCCTCCAGTCGTAAAGAGTGCCCCCTTGTCCTCTGTGTTGACCGTAAAGTGAATAACTCAACACTAAGTTCACTATATGGACCCCTTATATATTTGAACATGTTGATCATATCCCCCCTTATTCTCCTCTTCTCAAGAGTGAACAAAATCAGTTCCTCTAATCTTTCCTCATAGCTAAGCGACCCTAAACATACAACCAGAGCTACAATGGAATGGTTTCAATCAAAACATATTCATGTATTAGAATGGTCCAGTCAAATTACAGACCTAAATCCAATTGAAAATCTGTGGATGCTCTCCATCCAATCTAACAGAGCTTGAGTTAATTTTGCAAAGAAGAATGGGCAAAATTTCACTCTAGATGTGCAAAGCTGGTAGAGACATCCCCAAAAAGACTTGCAGCTGTAATTGCAGTGAAAGGGGGTACTACAGCGTATTGTGTCTTGGTTGTAACATGACAAAATTTGGAGCATTTCAAGGGGTATGAATACTTTTTCAAGGCACTGTATCTATTACAGTGAATGTCAACATATTTGGGGGGGGGGGGGGGGGAGTCCCTCCAGATTTTGTAAGTTTGCTCTCTTACAAAGAAATGAGGGATCTATAATTTTTTTACCATAGGTGTATTTTAAATGATGGAGACGGAATATCAACCAAAAATCACACAGAAGAAACAAAAAAGTGAAGGGTTTTAACGGTTGCCATTTATAACCTCAATAGAGAAGCGCCACAACCATATAAAATTATACAAAAGTTTATTTCACATCAGCTTAAAACACCATAAAAACATATACAAATTACATAGAGTTATGCTGTTTGCATTTTCCAACTGGCTAAGTATAGCACTCTGTGTGCAGAGTAACCTGTACCAAACTGCCCAATCAACTTTTTGAAGAACTAAGTGAAGATTTTCACATAGAGGGCCAGGTGCAGGGGTCTGCATATTATTACAGGCACGGATCTCTATGAGTTTCACTGGATGTCTTCCTCAGGGAATCCTATTAAACTTATGCATAGAGTTGCAGGCTTAAGCCAGGGAGTGGGAAGCCACCCGGGACCTGGATGTGATAAAGCGTGGGGGCCAGTGGGCTTGTGAGCAGAGCTGGGGAGGGGGGCTGGGTGGGCACCAGCCGCCACTGCTGAAGATGGGTCATGCATGGGTCTTCCAGCATGACAATGACCCAAAACATACCACCAAAAGCAACAAAGGAGTGGCTCAAGAAGAAGCACATTAAGGCAGGGGCCAGCACAGAGGCAGGTGGAGACAAAGAGGTGCAGGCACTAGCAAAGAGTAGATGGGTGACAGTCAGGAGGGGTAGAGGGAGAAGTGCCAGAGAGGCCGATCCAGGACTGGAGCATCCCAATAAGTACGCTCCATTGAGTGACATTGGTGAAACCAGTCAGGGACCAGCACTGCTGGAGCTGAGGGACTCTCCTAGCTGCCAGGGGAAGAACTCCTCCAGTGAGAGTGGGGGGGGGCAGCAAAGGGAAAGGAAAGACAGATTCTGGTGGTAGGGGACTCAATTCTTAGAAGGACAGAGAGGGCAATCTGTAACCAAGACCTGAAGCGCCGAACAGTATGTTGTCTACCGGGTGCTCGGGTTCGGCACATCACGGATATTGTGGACAGTTTACTGGGAGGGGCTGGGGAAGACCCGGCTGTCATGGTGCACGTTGGCACCAATGACAAAGTCAGAGGCAGATGGAGTGTCCTAAAGAACGATTTTAGAGACTTAGGAGCTAAATTGAGGAAAAGGACCTCCAAGGTAGTGTTCTCAGGAATACTACCGGTACATCGAGCCACAGAAAGGCAGAGGGAGATTAGGGAAGTAAACAAGTGACTTAAGAGCTGGTGTAGTAAGGAGGGGTTTGGGTTCCTGGAGGACTGGGCCGACTTCTCAGTCGGTAACCGGTACTATAGAAGGGACGGACTGCACCTAAATGAGGAGGGTGCAGATCTGCTGGGAATGAAGATGGCCAAAAAGTTAGAGGGGTTTTTAAACTAGGCGATGGGGTGGAGGGTCCAGAGACAGAGATAGCCAGCGCGGAAGATATTCCAGAGGGTAGTATTGGGGGCATTAGTGGTAGGTTAACCAAAGCACAAAAACACAAGGTGAGTATAGTAGCAAGTCCTAGTTGCAATCTCGAAACGCCCAATACGAGGACAATATGCGACCGGTCTAAACTATGTGGCATGTTCACCAATGCCAGGAGCATGGCGGACAAGATGGGTGAACTAGAGATACTGTTGTACAAGGAGGATTTGGATTTTGTGGGAATTTCAGAGACCTGGTTCAACAGCTCTCATGATTGGCTGGCAAACATTCAAGGGTATACCCTATATCGCAAGGATAGAGAGGGTAAAAAAAGGGGGAGGGGTATGCCTATATATCAAGAATAATGTACAAGCGAATGTGAGAGATGACATCACTGAGGGAGCTAGAGAGGAGGTGGAATCCTTATGGGTAGAGCTCCAAAAGGGATGAAGCTAAGGGGAAAATAATACTGGGAGTATGCTATAGGCCCCCTAACCTGAGGGAGGAAGTGGAGACGGATCTCCTATCACAAATTGGATTAGCAGCAAGGATGGGAAGTGTTATCATAATGGGGGATTTTAATTATCCAGACATAGACTGGGCGGAGGGAACCGCGCATTCATTTAAGGCTCGCCAGTTCCTTAATGTCTTGCAGGATAATTTTATGGGTCAGATGGTAGACACACCAACTAGAAATAAAGCATTACTGGATCTACTGATTACCAACAATACAGCCCTGATCACGGATGTGGAAATACGGGGCAATTTAGGTAACAGCGATCACAGGTCAATTCGTTTCAGTATAAATCACACAAATAGGAAACATGAAGGGAACACAAAGACACTGAATTTCAAAAGAGCCAACTTTCCTAAACTACAAACCTTGCTAAAAGGCATAAATTGGGATAAAATATTAGGAACAACGAATACGGAGGAGAGATGGGTTTGCTTTAAGAGCATATTAAATAAGGGCATTAGCCAATGTATCCCATTGGGTAATAAACTTAAAAGAGCGAACAAAAATCCTGGATGGCTTAACTCCAATGTAAAAATGCATATAAAAGCAAAGGAGAAGGCCTTCAAAAAATACAAGGTTGAGGGATCATCCTCAGCATTCAGACTTTATAAAGAATGCAACAAGAAATGTAAGGGTGCAATTAGGACAGCTAAGATAGAACATGAAAGACACATAGCGGAGAAGAGCAAAAAAAATCCCAAGAAATTCTTTAAGTATGTAAACAGTAAAAAAGGGAGGACAGACCATATTGGCCCCATAAAGAATGAGGAAGGACATTTGGTTACAAAGGATGGTGAGATGGCGAAGGTTTTGAATTTATTCTTCTCCTCAGTCTTCACGAGTGAATCGGGGGGCTTCAGTAACCAAAACTGCAGTGTTTATCCTCATGACACAACACAGGAAGCACCTCCATGGTTAACAGAGGACAGAATTAAAATTAGACTTGAGAAACTTAACATTAATAAATCACCGGGACCAGATGGCTTGCATCCGAGGGTATTTAGGGAACTCAGTCAAGTGATTGCCAGACCGTTCCTAATTTTTACAGACAGTCTATTGACTGGAATGGTACCAGCTGATTGGAGAAAAGCCAATGTAGCACCAATATTTAAAAAGGGCCCAAAATACATCCCTGGGAATTACAGACCAGTTAGCCTAACATCAATAGTATGTAAACTCTTGGGAGGGGATGATAAGGGACTATATACAAGATTTTAGTAATAAGAACGATATAATTTGCAGTAATCAGCATGGATTCATGAAGAATCGTTCTTGCCAAACCAATCTATTAACCTTCTATGAGGAGGTGAGTTGCCATCTAGATAAAGGAAGGCCCGTAGATGTGGTGTATCTGGATTTTGCAAAAGCATTTGACACAGTTCCCCATAAACGTTTACTGTACAAAATAAGGTCCGTTGGCATGGACCATAGGGTGAGTACATGGATTGAAAACTGGATACAAGGGCGAGTTCAGAGGGTGGTAATAAATGGGGAGTACTCAGAATGGTCAGGGGTGGGTAGTGGGGTTCCCCAGGGTTCTGTGCTGGGACCAATCCTATTTAATTTGTTTATAAATGACCTGGAGGATGGGATAAACAGTTCAATCTCTGTATTTGCAGACGATACTAAGCTGAGCAGGGCAATAACTTCTCCGCAGGATGTGGAAACCTTGCAAAAAGACCTGAACAAATTAATGGGCGACTACATGGCAAATGAGGTTCAATGTAGAAAAATGTAAAATAATGCATTTGGGTGGCAAAAATATGAATGCAATCTATACACTGGGGGGAGAACCTCTGGGGGAATCTAGGATAGAAAAGGACCTGGGGGTCCTAGTAGATGATAGGCTCAGCAATAGCATGCAATGCCAAGCTGCTGCTAATAAAGCAAACAGAATATTGGCATGCATTAAAAGGGGGATCAACGCAAGAGATAAAACGATAATTCTCCCACTCTACAAGACTCTGGTCCGGCCGCACCTGGAGTATGCTGTCCAGTTCTGGGCACCAGTCCTCAGGAAGGATGTACTGGATATGGAGCGAGTACAAAGAAGGGCAACAAAGCTAATAAAGGGTCTGAAGGAACTTAGTTATGAGGAAAGGTTGCGAGCACTGAACTTATTCTCTCTGGAGAAGAGACGCTTGAGAGGGGATATGATTTCAATTTACAAATACTGTACTGGTGACCCCACAATAGGGATAAAACTTTGCAGAAGAGAGTTTAATAAGACTCGTGGCCACTCATTACAATTAGAAGAAAAGAGGTTTAACCTTAAACTACGTAGAGGGTTCTTTACTGTAAGAGCGGCAAGGATGTGGAATTCCCTTCCACAGGCGGTGGTCTCAGCGGGGAGCATTGATAGCTTCAAGAAACTATTAGATAATCACCTGAATGACCGCAAAATACAGGGATATATAATGTAATACTGACACATAATCACACACATAGGTTGGACTTGATGGACTTGTGTTTTTTTTTAACCTCACCTACTATGTAACTATGTAACGGAGTTGCCTAGTCAGTCTCCAGACCTTAATCCTTTCGAAAATTTATGGGAGGGAGCTGAAATGTCGAGTTGTCAAGAAACCTTAAGGATTTAGAGAAGATCTGTAAAGAAAAGTGGACCAAAATTCCTCCTGAGATGTGTGCAAACCTGGTCACCAACTACAAGAAACGTCTTACCTCTGTGCTTGCCAACAAGGGTTTCTCCACCAAGTACTAAGTCATGTTTTGCTTGGGGATCAAATACTTTTACTCACTGAACTGCATCTCAATTTATAACATTTGTATCATGTGTTTTTTCTGGATTTTTGGTTGATATCCTGTTTCTATGATTTAAAATAAACCTATGATAAAAATTATAGACCCTTCATTTCTTTGTAAGTGGGCAAAAATCTGCAGGGGGATAAAATAATTAAATTTTCCCCACTGTATACCACAAGAGATGGCAAGAGACTGCAAAGCATACATAATACTGAAGATGGTCAGAGACTGCAGACATGCTATAGACTAGGTCAAGGACTGGAAATATGCTGTATGGTAATAATGAGGATTTCCACTACTAACCGTTGAGGTCCTAGAATGGTAGGACAAGTGCCAAAGGTAGTACAGTGCCTTGCAAAAGTATTCACCCCCCTTGGCTTTTTACCTATTTTGTTACATTACAGCCTTTAGTTCAATGTTTTTTTAATCTGAATTATATGTGATGGGTCAGAACACAATAGTCTAAGTTGGTGAAGTAAAATTAGAAAAATATATACATAAAACTATTTTTCAGAAATAAAAAACTGATAATTGGCATGTGCGTATGTATTCACCCCCAAAAAAAAGGTCTGGTGCAACCAATTACCTTCAGAAGTCACATAATTAGTGAAATGATGTCCACCTGTGTGCAGTCTAAGTGTCACGTGATCTGTCATTACATATACACACCTTTTTGAAAGGCCCCAGAGGCTGCAACACCTAAGCAAGAAGCACCACTAACCAAACACTGCCATGAAAACCAAGGAACTTTCCAAACAAGCAACGGACAATGTTGTTGAGAAGTACAAGTCAGGGTTAGATTATAAAAAAATATCCAAATCTTTGATGATCCCTAGGAGCACCATCAAATCTATCATAACCAAATAGAAAGAACATGGCACAACAGCAAACCTGCCAAGAGACGGCCGCACACCAAAACTCATGGGTAGGGCAAGGAGGGCATTAATCAGAGAGGCAGCACAGAGACCTAAGGTAGCCCTTGAGGAGCTGCAGAGTTCCACAGCAGAGACTGGAGTATCTGTACACAGAACGATAAGCCGTACGCTCCATAGAGTTGGGCTTTATGGCAGGGTGGCCAGAAGAAAGCAATTACTTTCAGCAAAAAACAAAATGGCACATGTCATGGCATGTGGGAGACTCCCAAAATGTATGGAGGAAGGTGCGCTGGTCTGATGAGAGTCAAATTGAACTTTTTGGCCATCAAAGAAAATTCTATGTCTGGCGCAAACCCAACACATCATATCACCCAAAGAACACCATCCCCACAGTGAAACATGGTGGTGGCAGCATCATGCTGTGGGGATGTTTTTCAGCAGTCGGGACTAGGAAACTGGTCAGGGTTGAGGGAAAGATGGATGGTGCTAAATACAGGGATATTCTTGAGCAAAACCTGTATTACTCTGTGTGTGATTTGAGGCTAGGATGGAGGTTCAGCTCCTAGCAGGACAATGACTCCAAACACATTGATAAAGCAACACTTAAGTGGTTTAAGGGGCAGTGGCATCACTAGGGTTGGTGTCACCTGGTGCGGTATAACATGGTGTCACCACACACACACACACACACACCTCGTCCTGGGCTCAGGCCGGCGGTGGACACCAGGACACCCCCCGCACCTGTGCCGAACTTAGGCGCCAGCTGGAGTCTAGAGAGGAGGGCAGCTTCACAGCGTGTAGCCGCCTCGCCGCCCGGGCGGAGATACTAGTAGTGCGTGTAGTGACGTCATCAACCTGTCTGCAGTGCAGTGTGAGATTTGACAGGCTGAGGCTCGCTGGCTCAGTAGGGTAGGGAGGAGGAGGAAGGAGGAGCACGACACACTCACACAGTGACACACCAGGCATGGCCACGGTGCTGAAGGTGTGTTGTCCCAGCCCAGCGAGCTGCGCGGTAAACGGGTCAGGTGAAAAAAATAAATAAATAACAGGACTTTCCTTACCGTCCGAAGGGTGTCATCCTCTAGCGGGTGTCACCCAGGTGCGGACCGCACCCCCCGCAGCCCCCTAGCAACGCCTCTGTTAAGGGGAAACATGTAAATGTGTTGGAATGGCCTAGTCAAAGCCCAGACCTCAATTCAATAGAAAATCAGCAGTCAGAATTAAAGATTGCCGTTCACAAACGCAAACCATCCAACTTGAAGGAGCTGAAGCAGTTTTGCAAGGAGGAATGGGCAAATATCCCAGTGGTAAGATGTGGCAAGCTCATAGAGACCTACAGTGGGGACGGAAAGTATTCAGACCCTCTTAAATTTTTCACTCTTTGTTATATTGCAGCCATTTGCTAAAATCATTTAAGTTCATTTTTTCCCCTCATTAATGTACACACAGCACCCCATATTGACAGAAAAACACAGAATTATCACATGGTCCTAAGTTTTCAGACCCTTTGCTCAGTATTTAGTAGAAGCACCCTTTTGATCTAATACAGCCATGAGTCTTTTTGGGAAAGATGCAACAAGTTTTTCCACACCTGGATTTGGGGATCCTCTGCCATTCCTCTTTGCAGATCCTCTCCAGTTCTGTCAGGTTGAATGGTAAACGTTGGTGGACAGCCATTTTTAGGTCTCTCCAGAGATGCTCAATTGGGTTCAAGTCAGGGCTCTGGCTGGGCCATTCAAGAACAGTCACGGAGTTGTTGTGAAGCCACTCCTTCATTATTTTAGCTGTGTGCTTAGGGTCATTGTCTTGTTGGAAGGTAAACCTTCGGCCCAGTCTGAGGTCCTGAGCACTCTGGAGAAGGTTTTCGTCCAGGATACCCCTGGACTTGGCCGCATTCATCTTTCCCTCGATTGCAACCAGTCCTGTCCCTGCAGCTGAAAAACACCCCCACAGCATGATGCTGCCACCACCATGCTTCACTGTTGGGACTGTATTGGACAGGGGATGAGCAGTGCCTGGTTTTCTCCACACATTCGCTTAGAATTAAGGCCAAAAAGTTCTATCATGGTCTCATCAGACCAGAGAATCTTATTTCTCACCATCTTGGAGTCCTTCAGGTGTTTTTTTAGCAAACTCCATGCGGGCTTTCATGTGTCTTGCACTGAGGAGAGGCTTCCCTCGGGCCACTCTGCCATAAAGCCCCAACTGGTGGAGGGCTGCAGTGTTGGTTGACTTTCTACAACTTTCTCCCATCTCCCGACTGCCTCTCTGGAGCTTAGCCACAGTGATCTTTGGGTTCATCTTTACCGCTCTCACCAAGGCTCTTTTCCCCAGATAGCTCAGTTTGGCCAGACGGCCAGCTCTAGGAAGGGTTATGGTCGTCCCAAACGTCTTCCATTTAAGGATTATGGAGGCCACTGTGCTCTTAGGAACCTTAAGTGCATCAGAATTTTTTTTGTAACCTTGGCCAGATCTGTGCCTTGCCACAATTCTGTCTCTGAGCTCTTCAGACAGTTCCTTTGACCTCATGATTCTCATTTGCTCTGACATTCACTGTGAGCTGTAAGGTCTTTTATAGACAGGTGTGTGGCTTTCCTAATCAAGTCCATTCAGTATAATCAAACACAGCTGGACTCAAATGAAGGTGTAGAACCATCTCAAGGATGATCAGAAGAAATGGACAGCACCCGAGTTAAATATGAGTGTCACAGCAAAGGGTCTGAATACTTAGGACCACGTGATATTTCAGTTTTTCTTTTTTAATAAATCTGCAAAAATGTGAACAGTTCTGTGTTTTTCTGTTAATATGGGGTGCTGTGTGTACATTAATGAGGAAAAAAATGAACTTAAATGATTTAGCAAATGGCTGCAACATAAAGAGTGAATAATTTAAGGGGGTCTGAATACTTTCCGTCCCCACTGTATCCAAAGCGACTTGGAGCTGTGATAGCGGCAAAAGGTGGCTCTACAAAGTATTGACTTTAGGGAGGTGAATAGTTATGCACATTGACTTTTTCTGTTATTTTGTCCTATTTGTTGTTTTTTTTTTTTTATTCTGAAGCAAACATCTTCAAAGTTGTGGGCATGTTCTGTAAATTAAATGATGCAAATCCCAAAAAAATCCAAGTTAATTCCAGGTTGTGAGGCAATAAAACACAAAAAACGCCAAGGGGGGTGAATACTTTTGCAAGGCACTGTATGCGGCCCCGTTGCTGCTGGGTGGCCATCAGAGTTCCAGAAGTCAACTAATCCATGATCTATATCGCCTTCTACAGCCATCTTTTCATCCATATAGCCAACTAGTGCTACAAGTAATAAGTTGGTATGAGAAGTTTTGAAGTGAAGTAGGAGGACACAGAGCAGAGTTAGACAGAGGAAGGAGCAGTCCTCCAGCAGAGTAATTCAGGAGAGGAGACTTGGATAGAGGAAGGAGCAGCGTCCTCCAGCAGAGCAGAGTTCAGATATTACCTCTTCTCATACTGTAGGAGATAAAAATGTATAAAATATAATTTCAATCTTCAGGACATTTACATCTCTCTTCCCATGTGCCGGAGATTCCAGACAAGCTGCGACCCAGGAAGAAGAAATAGAGATGGTTCTTGGCACGGCAAGCCAAGCTGTCTCAGAGCCAGAAGTCTTCTATTAAGGCGGCTACGTACAATGAGGCGTTATGCATCGGGCCAAGCAGGGGAGCTGTTTATTTTTGTTTTTTTAATCAGTGTATACAATTCCCCCGCTATGCTCTGTGCCCGCCGCTTGAACGCCCCACAATACTCCTTAATTCCTGCATTGAGATCGCCATCGCTGGTGACCACGCTAAGATTCTGTGAACCAATGAAAAGATGGATGGCGGGAGTCACTTGTGTACATGGAATATGATTAAACAACTGCCCATAATAAAAGGGAATTCTGCTTACCGATCGAGATTTACTCCGAAACTATTGGAAGAAGGAAGGAGACATCTGTGTTCAGGCATCATCCAGGGTCACCTGGATGAATGTCCAGGTCTGAAGGTCTACTTCCTTGGCGGAGATGCCTGCTCAAAGAGATGACAAACTACTATAAATCCCAGTGCCTGTACAGTTCCTGGCTGTGTTCACAAAATGTCTGGCACAGATCAGCTTCTGCTGAAGCCTTTCACCTTGTGACTACAAAGTTACAATGTACAGTACAGAGTGCTCATTGGGGTAAATAAACCCAAGCAATGGTTTCTAACAATAGCTTCATCTGCTTCTCTCTCCATTTTCATCTCCTAATCTACTAAAAAGTTACAATGTTTCAGTCTGATCACTGGCGGGAGAAGAGACTGAGGAAATGCTTCCTTCTGCCTGCAGCAGACCAATGACATCTCAGCCTAGACCAGGGGTGTCCAAATCAATTTCATTGTGGGCCACATTGGAATTTTTTTCCCTTTTTCCCTCAGGTGAATGGGTAGGGGTACCATATACCCCATATTCATTCACATAAGGTGGGGGGCCGGGATCTGGGGGCCCTCTTATTAAAGGGGCTCCCGGATTCCGATAAGCCCCCCGCCCGCAGACCCCGACAACCAATGGCGAGGGTTGTCGGGAAGAGGCCCTTGTCCTCATCAACATGGGGACAAGGTGCTTTGGGGTGGGGGGCCACAGGACGCCCCCTCCCCCAAAGCACCCACCCTCCCATGTTGAGGGCATGCGGCCTGGTATGGTTCAGGAGGGGGGGTGCTCGCTCATCCCCATCCCCTTTCCTGGCCGGCTGGGCTGCGTGCTCGAATCGGGGTCTGGTATGGATTTTGGGGGGACCTCACGCCGTTTTTTCAGCGTAGGGGGTTCCCCTTAAAATTCATACCAGACCTAAGGGCCTGGTATGCCCCACAACGGGGCTCGCAAGGTGCCGATAAAAGCGGTGAGACTGACTTCCTTTTCTAGTCCCGTCGTACAGAGTCACGTTCAAAATGAACGGACTTGTCTGTGTGCGGGCAAGTCCGTTCATTCTAAAAGCCCGCCATAACTCCGGCAAAAGTCCGTCGGGAAGACTGGCAGACCTAGTCTGCCGGAAAGTCTGGTCGTGTGTAGGCAAGTCCGTCCATTCAAAAAGTCCGGCGGTAGTCTACCGGAAGTCTGGCGGGAAGAATGTCGGACCTAGTTTTCCAGAAAGTCTGGTCATGAGTATGCGGCAGACTAGATGTCCAGAGCAACCCGCCCCCACTTACATCAGATGTCAAGAGCCCCCCAACCATCAAAAGTCAAGAGTCCCCCCACCCTCCCTTACATTGCACTGCATCCCTCTGAGCTTGTGCTGCTGCCGGGAAGAAGCAAATGCAGGGTCTGGAGGAGGACCAGAGGAGGGCTGGAGTCAGCTACCGGAGTCTGCTGAATGCTGAGACCAGGGGAAGCAGAGACGAGGGGGTGCTGTGGCTGCACAGAGGGATGCAGGATTTGGAGGAGTTCTGTCCTCCTCTTTTCTGCCAACTGGCTGAGACAAGGTGGGGGCAGAGACAAGGAAGGTGCTGCAGCTGCAGGAGATGGGTGAGGGCCACGTGAAATGACCTAGCGGGCCGGATTCAGCCTGCGGGCCTCGTGTGCAACACATGTGGCCTAGACAAAGTCACTTGAATGGAGCTCAAGGATGGCTTTTAAATGATAACCATGACCTTGGTCAAGAGGGTGAAGGCTGGATAGAGTGTAGGTCCCGAAGACTTTCCCCCGAAAGTCTTGGAGTCAGCACGTGGCCTTATGGTCAGGTTCTTCTCATCCCACAGGGAGAGTCCCACCTACATGGGCAGACCTTGCTTTGGCAGGTCCCCTGAAGAATGGGATCTGCCTGATTTCGGCCGGGAGGATCACGAGTACCCTAGTCCCCTTCAGGAGCCTTGCCACACCCCCCTCCCCCCCGAAGCATTAGGGCTATGGTCCTTTCTGTTTGGAGGAGGACCATGTGTACACCCTTTTTGTGCTTCACTTTTGTATGCTCACTTTTTTAATGTACCTGGGGTCTAGTTTCGAGTGCGCACACTTCCCTATGGGAAAAAAATTGCAGTCAATAGAGGACAGGAGCAGACCGCTTATCTCCTTCCATCTGCTTTCCCTTTTTCTTGATGTAGCACAATAAACAGGGCCAATAATGTTTCTATAAATGCTCAATTTTATCATTTAAAAGCCATCCTTGAGCTCCAGTAAAGTGCGTTTGTCGAGACCACATGTGTTGAACACGAGGCCCGCAGGCTGAATCTGGCCCGCTAGGTCATTTCATGTGGCCCTCACCCATCTCCTGCAACACCCTCCTCGTCTCTGCCCCCACCTTGTCTCAGCCAGTCGGCAGCAAAGAGGAGGACAGAACTCCTCCAGATCCTGCATCCCTCTGTGCAGCCACAGCACCCCCTGGTCTCAGCATTCAGCAGACTCTGGTAGCTGACTCCAGCCCTCCTCTGGTCCTCCTCCAGATCCTGCATTTGCTTCTTCCTGGCAGCAGCACAAGGTCAGAGGGATGCAGTGCAATGTAAGGGAGGGTGGGGGGGGGGACTCTTGACTTTTGATGGTTGGGGGGCTCTTGCCATCTGATTTAAGTGGGGGTGGGTTGCTCTGGGCATCTAGTCTTACAGATACAACCAGCCCTTGGAGGGCAACCATAATGCTGATGTGGCCCACAAAGAAATTGATTTGGACACCCCTGGTCTAGGCTGAGATGATGTCATCAGTTTGCTGCAGTCTCTTCTCTGAGAGTAATAGACAGTAGTAAAAACAAGTTCTAATCTCTCCATACTCCGTCCAAAAACTAGAAGAGTTTTCGATGTTAAAAGACTTAAAAATATTATCAGAGAAACGCAGAAAAAAAAAATATTCAATATCCGTTATTTTATAAAAGGTTTTTAAAAAGGCGAAAGCCAAGATAACTTTCTGCTTTAGAAAAATTTGACATGTTTAAGCTTTTTTTTCTTTGAATGTCAGGTCACAAAAATAGAACAAATCTTTAAAAAAAAAAAAAATGGATTTGTTCTATTTTTGTGACCTGACATTCAAAGCTTAAAAAAAAATAAAAATATATTTAAACATGTCACATCATTTTTCCAAGCAGAAAGTTATCTGTAAAGCATGGCTTTTGTCTTTTAAAAAGGAAATACTGGAAAATGTTTTCAAAAAATGGATCCAAAACTTTTGTAAAAAATAAACTTTTTTTTATATTTCAAAAAAATAAAAAATAAAATAAAAAAAGATTATTTTCCTGTAAAAAAATAACGGATATTGAATATGTCACGTTTCATGTTTTTTTCTTTTTTTCTTTTCTGTGTATTAACATACTGCTCAGATTGTTTTCTGGTAGAAAATAAATTTAGCAAAATCTATACATTTGTTTTTCAGCTTAAAGAAAAAAAAAAAAAAAAAAAAAAAGGACAAATTCACTCTGTGCTCACCGGAGAAGCTTCTTAACTTCAAGAATCTTAGACACAAAATAAAAAAACATTACTTCTGGGTGGTAAAAAAATATATATCTTGTGTCCTTGATATCAGTTCCCATAAGAAAAAACAAAAAAATGTCTTTAGCCCCCGTCTCACAAATCTTCCCTTTCTGGAAGGACATGACATTGCTTTGACATAAGCCTAATTTAATAGTGGAATCTGCCAACGATTTTCTATTTGGTCACAGTTGGTGGTTGAATATCATCCTCCAGGTCCCACCGTCCAAACAAGAGGATCAGAACCCACACAATGAAGACGATATCTTTCTCCACTGAAGATTGTCTTCGTATTTATCTTGAGCCTCTTTTTGGTTTAACACTTTCACTAGTAGTAGAGTTATGAAAATTAAACCAATTTTTTAAACTTTTTTTTTTTTTTTAGCCTAAAATTAAATATTTTTCAATGTGAGTTTTCCAAGATCCATGGCTTCAAGGAGTTGCTAATGAAATGTTATTAATAAATAATAAAAAATGTATTAATTTTTATATTGACCTCAAGTGGAAACAGATAAAGTTGATGATTGGATGTATATTAAAAAAAAAAAAAAAAAAAAAAGTTTTTTTAATCCACAGAGAAAAGTACTGTTAAGATTAAACCTGCTACTACAATCAATAATATTACCATAAGAAATTAAAAAAAAAAATTATATGTGCTGATAGATATTTATATATAAATTTTATATACAGTAAAATAAATAATATATAAATATATATATATATATATATATATATATATATATATATATATATATATATATATATATATATATATATATATATATATATATTTTTTTTTTTTTTTTTTTAAAGAATATCTGAAAGCATTTTCAAGAACTTCTCTTCAAAATACTAATATATATATTTTAAATAGACCTATTGTGTAATTTCTTACAAAAAAAAAAAAAAAAAAAGGAAAAGAATAAACACAGCACAAAATAAATAGCAATAGGTGTGTATCTACTAGACTAGTAATATTTCTTTTATGCACATTTTATCGAATTTCTGCATTATTGCCCACTTTAATCAAACAGCATGGTTACAGGTTATTTCACTTTAGTTAAAAAAAAAAAAGGGAAAAGAAAAGAAAAAGGAAGAAGGAAAGAAATTAAAAAAAAATAATACATTTAAAAAAAATACTTTTCTAAAATACTGATGGTAATGAAAATATATTTATTGAAGCTGGTACACACAACTTCCCATCTGTTACTCATAATAAAGAACAACATTTTCTATTGTAAATATGCATTTTATGTCTTATTTTAATACAAGTTTTTATTATTATTTTTCCTCTTAGGTTCACTGGTAAAATTTGCTCTAATTTTTTTTTTTTTTAAAAGAAATGTTTTTAGTTAAAAAGACATATGTTAAAAGCATTTTTTTAAAAAAAAAGGCAAACACATGCATTTGTCTGCATGTTTGAAGGCATTATTCTACATTTCAAAAAGTTCTCTAGGATGCAAACACATGACCACACAGACATAAATTACGTCACATAAAAAGAAATGCCTTAGCACAATACATTGAAGACTGTGGATTTTTCATGTGTGCACCAAGCACACATGAAAAAAACAAAACAAACAAACGAAAAAAAAAAAAAACACAACATCTTCAAAACCATACAATACAAGCCATCAAAATATGCCAAACACCACCAAACCTCACCATTTTGTTCACAATTCTTTATTTTTAGCATGAAAAGAAGCCATTCTTTTCAGTTATCAAAACACAAATAGGTGCACATGTTGTGCATGCTTCCTTACGTCAAAACAATTCACCTTCAATTAAAATTTTCTTTAAAAAACATCAGCATTTCATTCAAAAATGTAGTTTAGAAAAATTTCCTAACTCCTAAAAAAAACCAGCAGAACGTCAAAGTGATACATTTTTAAACCAAATTTATTCGATTATTATGATTATTAATAAACTAAAACAACATTATGAATGTTTAAATAAATGTAACAATGATGCATAGATTCCTTACTTTAAACAAAATTCGTAGATTTTTTCCTATATATTCTTTTTATATTCATATTTTTTAGCAAGCGCATATTTTTTTTTAGTTATTTTAGACATTTTTATATGATTTTTTTTACATAAAAAGGAAAAAATACTAAGGAATGAGCAAATTTCCAGCGGCTCCCATACGCACACACACATACAATTACATAACATACAAAGAAAAATCATTTATCTAGTTAGAATTATTTCATGTTTAAAGAGCATGGCTTTTTTTTTTTTTAAAGTTTGATAGAGTAGGGTTAAAACCCCGGTCAATTTTTTTTTGCTGTCTGTGTTCTGTTGGGTTTAATAGCCTTTACTTCTTGTCTCAAAGCAAGAAAATATCCACTCTTAGGCTGGGTTCACACTGCTGCGGTGCGGGAACGCAGCGAATTTACTGCGGGTTCCCGCACCGCACCAACTCGCACGGCAGTTCACACTGCCATATGCGAACTGCTGGGGAGTGTCATACAATGTTAATGACACCCCCAGTTCAGCCCGCATATCGCAATGCGAACTGACAATCCGGACACTTTCGGATCGCATAGGTGTGAACACCCATGCGATCCGATTTTGGTCCGAACAAAAAAAAGGGTCCTGTGCGAGTTTGGACCGAATGCGGTGCGATATCAGCCATACTATCTGTATGGCTGATATCGCACAGCACAGACATCGCATGTGATGTGAACAGCAGTGCGCTGCGAATCACATGCGATGTCTGCAACGGCCGCAGTGTGAACCCAGCCTTAAGTTGTCACCAAAACAGATTTCCCACCCATTTAAAGGTTTCTCCTTTATTCCTGTTCCAAGTAGCAGCTTAAAAATGTAGGATTTCTCATCACTCTCAGCATCCATGACAAAATCTTGACAAATCTCCCCCAGCAAGGACACAGACAGCAATAAAAACTTAAACAGAGGTTCTAACCCTTCTACATAAATGTTTGCCTTATACCTTGACCTGTTAATCAGATAATCTAAATATTTCATATTTAATTTCTACTTAGACCTAATAAACTATTGTGACCTGCTGTTATTTTACACTTTAACATGATAGAATATTTTAAATATTTTATTACAATATTTTGGAAAAATATTTAAAAAATATGACTTGTGATAAATTTTATTAACAAAATTCTATAAGAATGATTGTACCTTTCTTAATATAAAAAAAAATAATTATGTACCGTATATAAAATATGTTTTGGTTATATAGACATTCATTTGGCAATTATTTCTTTACCCAACAGGTATAATCACCAGATAAGAAGGGCTTATATAAAAACGTAGGAAAGCAAGAAAATAAAAATATAAGAAAAATAAAAAAATCACTGAAATAATATATATAGCAAACATTTTTTTTTCAAATAGGTATATTTTTAAATTAGCGGATTCAATTTCATTATTTTGCACGCTCCTAAAATGGTCAGATGTCTATACCACATCCAGACTTGCATGCAAATTGATTTTTTAGTAAGTAGGAGATTGTTATTTTTATGGAAAAAATGGCATTTGAGATTGTCAGTTAAAATGCATGTGAAAAGCACGTTGAAAATTTTATTTTTTAGGGTACTGTAGACTGGTATTTTCAGTAGTAGCATTTTTATACCCAGCCTACTTTTTTTTTTTTTTCATGCATTGCCTATGAGGATGCAAAGTCAACACTGCAATTTACAAGCACCTGGGGTGTTTATATTGCAATTACCTTGCAAGATTCAAAAAGCTTTATTTATAAGTAACAACTGCTGATCAACTGCATTTAAACTAAAAACAAAAAACAAAAAACAAAAAAACATGCAGCACATTTTTTTCCTGAAATGCCTGAAAACAGACATTTTTGTGTTTTGCCTGTCTGGCTCAAGTCTAAGCCTTTAGAGTGTTTTTTTAGTCTTTTGCTAAAATAAAAGGAACAGTTTTTATGTTTCCTATTTGGGTGCACTAAACAATCAAAAAAAAAATTGTTAATTTTGTTTTTTATATATATTTTTTTCTAATTTGTGTGTACCTAGGGGCATTGGTTTGTGAAAAATGCATAAAAATGACTGTCTTAGCAAATGACATGCTTCATGTAGAAAACATATCCTAATAAATAAAAAAGGGATAGGGACAGAAATGTTAAATGTATTTATTACAGGTACTTATATAGCGCCGTCAATTTACGCAACACTTTACATATATATTGTACATTCACATCAGTCCCTACCCTCAAGGAGCTGACAATCTAACATATATTGGGTATAGCATGAATACACATTTTCTCAAATTTTATATAAAATCTGCAAATATATTTATAAAAAAAAAAAAAAAAACACTATATTTTAAATATATAATTACAATATTTAAAATAAATTTATAAACATATGTATATTGTAAAAAAGTTTAACATTTACCTAAATAACCAGCATATTAAGATTTATGAAGTACTTATTTTTGTCTACAGAGTTAATTTATATTTTTAATCAAGTGTAGTTAACTAAAGTACATTAAAAATCAAAATTGAAAGAAAAAAAAAAAAAGTGGGACAATGCTTGTTTAAAGAACCAACCCTAAATTTTAATCATGCACATTAAATTATAATAAGTGCAACATTCACTAAACTGATGCCCCACTTTCCATCTGTTGTCATAGGAATTAACTAAAAATATATTGAAACAATTAATCCTATTATGCTTAATTTACAGTGTATCCCCAGGCAGTGGATTAAAAAAAAAAAAATTGTCAGGAAAAGATTAGTATTAAACACAAAAGCATATTAATAACAAGCTAGTTCGTGTTATAGTTAAAATGTGAAAAAAAGAAGAAGAAAAAAAAAACAAGCTTATTTACAATGTATAAAAATATATATAGTTTTTGATCAACTAAAATATTTTTCTAAACAAAAAATTAAAATGTAAATTATTTATTTACTGTGTTAATATCGTTAAATGGCACATCACATTTCTATGGTATGGATGAAGATGTGGTGTAAACATGCAAAGTTCTAAAGCTTTAGGGCATATCATGCAGAAAGCTTATTTTCTGGGGGTTGCAAAAAATGGGGCATGTTTATGATTAAATGAAAGCAAAAAAAAAAGAAAAAAAAAAGTATATTGCATTCTAATTTCAACAATTGTAGGCTTATTTACTTACTTTGCCACTTACGTAAGCTTATTATTAAAAAAAAGGGGGGGCTAGCAATGTTTAATACACTTTTGGACTTACAACCGATCATAGGTAATCCACATTAGAAGAAAAAAAACTTTTTGGTCATTTGTATAAAGGTATCTCTTTAAATAACTGTACAATGGACTTTAGCCAAAAAAAAATATATATATATAATAATAATAATAATAAAAAATGTAAACTAATATACAAATTTTACTGAATATAATATTATAGGAAAAACAAATATAGTAATTTGGGTTTTATATAGAACTAAAAAGTGACTGAATTTGAATAAAATGCCAAAAAAAGTCATTAAACGGATTATTATGGTCATTTTCCCCCCCCCTTTTCAGTGCCAACGCAATTACGAGAGCTTAATAATTTTCTCCAAGATTATTCTAAGACCCTCACCGAAATAAATCACTGCATATCAGTATCAGTCCAAGGCAACACTACATTAAGAAGGAGATATTAGATGCAGCTATAATTAGGAGGACATGCCTAAAAGATGTCTTCTCTATATAATAGCTCCTGACCTTGAAGTAATTTTGGGATCTGGTCATAACACTTTAATGCACTTAAAGGATTGCTCTCAATTTCAGCCATAGCCGAAATTAGCTTGAGAATCAAACTAACAATGTGGGCCAACCCAAGGTCACCTGCAGAGGATGCGCTGAAAATGGTTAAAGACTTTCCTTCTGTGGAGACCCCGACGTTTAATAGATAACCCGTCACATGGAGATAACCATAGAGATTTCTTGAAGTACAGGAGGACCATGCACAGAATATAAATTTTATAATATACTTTATTTTTTTTTTTAATATAATATTTTTTCCACGACTCTTTATAATACTTTTTCAGATCACTTAAAATTGGCGGACATTTTTTTTTTTTATATTTAATTTTATCATTTTTGTTTTATCCAAGCTAAGAACGAAGGCTGTATATGGGTAGAGTGGACACCAAAGGTACACCAAAACTAACCAATATGAACATTTTTGTGACTTGAAGTTGGTATAATTACGTTATTGTGCAACCCAATGAAACAGATATGCCACAGTATACATAAAATATTTTTTTCTTAAATTTTGAAAATTATTTTTACATTTATTTAGCTCACTGGAAAGCAACACTTTGAGCATAAGAAATAAAAAAAAATATACATCCTCTAATTTCTACACATCCAAGTATTTTTGGTATTCCTCCTAATATTTTTTGCGTTTTTTATTCTTATTATTCCACCCCAGCAGTTGAAGGTGCTGCATTAATCAATATTAATCTATAAAATTTGTGGTTAGCAATGGACACCTTGTTGCCTTCTGCATGGTTAGCAATGGAGTTTGCCCCCATATGGATTGTATTCGATTGGATCGTACTTTATTGGGTTTGTTTGCCTTCCTCTGGATCTAAAATAGTTTATATTTGTGTTTTTTTTGTTTTCTTTTAAATTGAACTAGATGAACTATTTTATTTTTAATTTTTTTTTTGCAATCAAATTTTGAATTTTTTTTTATATCAACTGAAAGCCTTTATATAAGGCAACACAGGTTTATGGTTCAGCACTACAATCTTAAACCAATAACTACCTCTTATTTCCCATGAATGGAAAAGAAAGTAACCCAAAGCTGAGCCAGCCTTGATCACATGGGTTGATTTACTGAAGGCAAATAGGATATTCACTTTGAAATTGAATTTCCCTGAACTTTGTGTTCTCCTTGTGAAGAATCCCTGATCACGTGGAAGGCAAAAAAAAAAAAAAAAATAATAATAATAAATAAATATATATATATATATATAAAAAGTTGTGATGGCTATACATTAGTACATAATACTTTGTACTATAATGTTTCAGCTGCTATAAAAATATATTAAAAAAAAGTGTACTGTAAAATTACATTAAAAATATATATAAAAAGGTGTGTGTAATGTAATTTTACAGTACACACTTTTTTTTCATATATATTTTTATAGCAGCTGAAACATTATAGTACAAAGTTTTAAAAAGGTATAGCCATCATAATTTATATATATATAAAATCTCTCATATATATATATATATATATATATATATATATATATATATATATATATATATATATATATATATATATATATATATATATATATATATATATATATATACATACATTTTATATATTTTTTCCCCCCTTTCTTTCCCTTACAGTACAAGTGGCCATGGTGGCTTATGCAGTGTTTTATACTAGCATGTTGATTACTGAGCCTTTAAAGCTCATGTGAATTTTTTAATATTTTAGGAATTGAGGTTATAAACATCATGGGAACGTTCAATGATCATTTTTTTTTGTTCAATGCCAATTCTGCTTACCAAATGGACATTGGAATAAAAGGCAAAAAAAAAAAAAAAAATAATGTCAAAATCATTGATAGTCTACCGTCCTATAACAGGTTTTTGTTTTAGCTCTGGATTTTTTTTAAATGACAAAGACTTAAGAAAAAAAAAAAGAAATTTAAAATATATATATTTATATATATATATATATATATATATATATATATATATATATATATATATATATATATATATATATATATATATATATATATATATATATATATATATATATATATATAATTAATAATAATAAAAAAATAATAATACATTTTTTGAGGGCTCTGGTTCAAAGCACCTTGGGAACTTGGCTTAAATAACTACAACTTTTTTTTTAATTTTAACTCTTTGTTACAATCATTGACAGTTTACTGTCCTATAGAAGTGACAAGACTTTGTTTAAACATAAAAAATAAAAAAATAAAAAAATAGAAGGATCTAGGTTCACAGCACCTTGGGAACTTGTCTTAAATAATCCAAACTTTTTTTTTTTTTCTTTTCCTTTAAAATGGCCATCAATGGGGGTTGTTTTTCTTTACCCTACCCATAGATAATAAGCCAGTGTCTGGATGGCACAGGAGATTGGGGCACAATACCCGCTTACAGTCCATCTCTTCCCATGAAATTTCAATGCAATTTAACAAGGGGCAGCCGAGGAACGCCTGTGAAAGGAATGCGCTTTTAAACATGTCAGACACATAGCGAGCAAATTTGATAATGAGGCGCACATCAACAAATCATTGTCACAGTGGGCGTCTGTCCGTCCGTCTTTCCGCCCCTGCCTGTCGACACCTAAAGTGCATCCGTTTGTGGGGGTCTGCGTTGTGTTGGCACGTAGAGAGACTCAGACATCAATATAGTTCCCTGACAATAGCTCAAACATGCCATTGAGGGAAAAAAAAAAAATCGTATCATCATCATGTAGACCATACCGACAAGACAATGTCTAGGCATCGAGATCCAAAAAAAAAAAAAAAATCCTCCCTTTTCTGTCTTATTCGGGAGAGGAAGGGGCCCGGAACAGAGAAGCGGTTCTGGCGGCAGCTGCATAATTAATCTTCTTTTAAGTGTGATTGGTACTGATTAGCGGCGGAACAAAAGACAGTATATGAGGCCTATTGATGTAGGAATGCAAGGCACAAACGATTTGGCTCTGATAAGTTGGGTGGATGGGAACGGCAGAGCATCGCGTCTTTCACTGTGCAGAGGATTTCAAGGATTTTTCTTTTGTAGATAGACGAGTCTTTTTTTTTCTTCTTCTTCTGTACCTAGGATTGTCGTGTTAATAATCAGCTGTCGCCATCTGCTTAATTTCTTAAAAGTGAGGGTTTTTTCTATATACCCAAAAAGGATCATTGACCCCCCCCTGGCAAGAACGATGACCACAAAAAGTTTTGTTTGTGCTTCATTTAAGGCAGGGGTCATCTTTGTAAACCAAGGGTCATTTTACTGTCTTTTACACTTTGGGGGGGGGGGGGGCGCACTGTGGTCATTGGGAGTAGAAAGTG
This sequence comes from Lithobates clamitans, assembly GCA_037952925.1. Classification (NCBI taxonomy): domain Eukaryota; kingdom Metazoa; phylum Chordata; class Amphibia; order Anura; family Ranidae; genus Lithobates; species Lithobates clamitans. Next base: position 225,502 of record JBBGZY010002780.1, on the reverse strand, counting down.
GAGCCAGTACATCTTTAGGGGGAGGAATAGTGCCCCATCATTGGTGTCAGTGGGACGACTAGCGCCCACCATTGGTGTCAGTGGGAGGACTAGTGCCCCATCATTGGTGTTAGTGGAGGGAATAGTGCCCCATCATTGGTATCAGTGGGAGGAATAGTGCCCCATCATTGGTGTCAGTGGGAGGACTAGTGCCCCACCATTGGTGTCAGTGGCAGGACTAGTGCCCCACCATTGGTGTCAGTGGCAGGAATAATGCCCCACCATTGGTGTCAGTGGCAGGAATTGTGCCCCACCATTGGTGTCAGCAGGAGGAATTGTGTCCTGTTGTCGTCAAGAATGGGAATGATGCCCCATTGTTGGGGTCAGTGGGAGAAAAAAATGTCTTGCATCAGTGGGAAGAAAAGTGCCCCAACATTGCCATTTGTGGTAGGAATAGCGTCCCATTATTGGTGTCAATGGGAGAAATAGTGCCCCATCATTGGTATCAGCGGGAGGAATAGTGTCCCATCATTGGTATCAGTTGGAGGAATAATGCCCCATTGTTGGTGTCAATGGGAGAAACAGCGCCCTGTTGATGTCAGGAATGGGAATGATGCCCCACTGTTGGGGTCAGTGGGAGAAATTTTGCCCCATCATTGGTGTCAGCGGGAGAAATAGTGCTCCATCATTAATGTTAGTAACAGGAATGATGCCCCATTGTTGGTGTCAGTGGGAGGAATAGCACCCCAACATTGGTTTCAGCGGGAGGAATAGTGCCCCATCATTGGTGTCAGCGGGAGGAATAGCGCCCCATCATTGGTGTCAGCGGGAGGAATAGTGCCCCATCATTGGTGTCAGCGGGAGGAATAGTGCCCCATCATTGGTGTCAGCGGGAGGAATAGTGCCCCATCATTGGTGTCAGCGGGAGGAATAGTGCCCCATCATTGGTGTCAGCGGGAGGAATAGTGCCCCATCATTGGTGTCAGCGGGAGGAATAGTGCCCCATCATTGGTGTCAGCAGGAGGAATAGCGCCCCATCATTGGTGTCAGCGGGAGGAATAGCGCCCCATCATTGGTGTCAGCGGGAGGAATAGCGCCCCATCATTGGTGTCAGCGGGAGGAATAGCGCCCCATCATTGGTGTCAGTGGGAGGAATAGCGCCCCATCATTGGTGTCAGTGGGAGGAACAGCGAGTTAAAGGCCAGCAAAAAGCTGCATTTGGCCCCCGGGCCGCATTTTGGAGACCACTGATTCAAGGGGATTGTAATTGTATTAGTGCGCTTTCAACAACACAGTTGAGTGCTGGCTGTGATAGATTGAACTTACATTACTGAAGACAAATAGGCTGTTCACTTAGAAAAGGGAATTTGCCTTGGAGGAGATTGGTAAAAGTGGTGAAGTTTCACTTTTCAATGAATACCCAATCACGTGCAAGGAAAATAGAAAAACAGCATTTTTGCTTTCACATGAATGGATGATCAAAAGAAAATATGAATGGATGGATGGATGGATGGATGGATGGTGTATGTATTATGGAGGTGAAAATCAGTTCTGATGGATTTACCATAAAGCGCTCTTTCCTTCAAAGAAGCAGATCCGTGATTAAAACATAGTGTGGGTGGACCCTATTATGGGCCTACCTTTCTGAAAGTCACAAAGAGAGGTTGATTCTCGAATGTGAATGGGAGGAGCGCCAGAGAAGGCCAACTTGGAGATTTGGACCACTGGATCTGTACAGAGGAGGGCCCGTGTCAGGACCCGGGTCAGCACCTACGACTTCTGCGGTGTCTGGCAATGTCTCCTCTTGCCGAGTCAGCTGCAATGCTGGACAGCTCCCTGCCTGAGGTCTTAAGACAGCCTTACCTTGTGTCTCGTTTGTCTTAAACCTTGAGCCATTTGCTCCTCCCATGAACTTCCTATTAAAAGCCATGCCGTTGCTCTTCCTGTTTGCCAGATTATTGTGCTCTCTCCAGGTAATATCATGCGCTGGTCTCTCCCGCTGCAGTCAATATCTTCGCTACTCCTTGTTACTGACCTTTGGCTTGTTCCTCAAGAACGCTTCTGCTTGATACCAACCTGCAACCACTTGTTACCAACCTTTGGCTTGTTTACTATCTACACTTCGGAGTGATCCCAACCTGCTAATGTTACACTTACCCCTAACCCAGATGGTCAAGCAATATAACTGGCTTCTGTGTGCTTCACCTACAGTAACTCCCTTTCCCATAGGGCAAGCAGGTCTACCTGTACTTGGCTGCCCCCCCAGGGACTTATAAACAATGCTATAGTGCCTGGCTACCACGTCGGGGCAGGCGCAAACTGAGCACAGCAAACAGGTACTGGAGATTGGCAGACAGGCAGAGTGGCTCAATGACAGTCCAGGTATAAGGCAGGCAAGGTTCAGAATAGTCATGGTCAAATCCATAGTCAAAATACAGGCAGAGTTCAGAGAGTAGTCGATATCAGAGGTCAAAAACAGGGAAATCCAATTAGCAGAGCAGAGCACAATATCACAAGCATGAGAATGCAGGCTTGGCTGGTTTAAATCAGGTTTGGTCTCCACCCAGAGACTGGTCAGATCAAATCACCTTGCAGGTGGTCAGACAGGGAGAATGCATCATAGCCAAAACCAGGATGCTGGAATGAGATCAGCAGCTATCAAGGATCAGGAGAGATACAAGCTCCCTACAGCTATATCTGCTACTGGACCCTGGCTTACTCGCCTCCTAGTAGTGGCGATCTCGAGGACTGTGACCTGGTACTAACACGCAGCAGAACCCGCCTTTACCATCAAGAGCTCTGGTAAATACCGGTTAGTGATTAGACTGACTCGTGACTTGGGTTAGCCTGCATCATCCATCAGGGTGACCTTCCCCATGCACTTTTCCTGTTGTCCTCTCTACGGCTATAGCTACTGACTGTGACAGCATTGTACAAGAGTTCACCTTACTTGAAGGACTTTCAAACATTTAATGGTTAAGAGTATCACATACAGCCAACATGTTTTATGGAAACAAGCCTTTCCCTTCTTCAGGCTTGAGTAGTTGATGTGATGATATCACGGCAGAACGCAATAATAGACCTGCGTTAAGATTTGAGAAGACTAGTGTCTCCTGATGGCACCGAGGACGGCTGGTTATCTTCATCAAGCCCTAACACAGGTCTTTAGTGGATTATGTTGTGATTTTATCAACATCGCCTACCCAAACCCTGAAGAAGTATAGGCTTGTTTCACCTGAAACATGTTGGCTGTATTTGATGCTCTTAATAAATGTTTCAAAAAGTCCTTTACATGAGAAACTTTTGTACTAGTTGGTTCTCCGTACACATCATCCAGTGGCAGATCTTCACCACATTCATTGAGCTCTGGGGCAAATTCCCTTGCAACCCCTTTGTTTGCAGCTACATTTTGAGTATAATCTTTTGGGGATAAGCCACACTTTTTTAAAGGTCCAGGTGTGCACCAGTACTGCTTGGACCTTGAAAGAAAAGTGGTTGACCTCTGAAAGCTTGTCTTGGAAATCCTTTCAGCAAATATTGACATTTCATCCTGATGCATTCCTGAGCAGCTCGAAAAACACCATGGGCTTGTAGAGCTGGGGTTCTCTATTCCGTTTCCAAGTGGATCACTACTGCATGGAGCTCTCTTAATGGTGCGGTTGTGTGGCAATCTACCATGAGTTCTGGGCCAAAGAGGTTGGCATAGTGTTGCTCTTCACACTATAGTGAAAGTCAATTTTTTTTAGGATAGAGTAAGAGCCAGCGTTTCATTGTTCTAGGAGGCCCAAGTGTCAGTGTGTCACTGTTGTGGGACCCCCAAATCTCAGTGTGTCATTGTTTCGGGCCCCCAAGTGTCAGGGTGTCATTGTTTCGGACCACCAAGTGTCAGGGTGTCATTGTTTCGGACCCCCAAGTGTCAGGGTGTCATTGTTTCGGACCCCCAAGTGTCAGGGTGTCATTGTTTTGGACCCCCAAGTGTCAGGGTGTCATTGTTTTGGACCCCCAAGTGTCAGGGTGTCATTGTTCTGGACCAAGTGTCAGGATGTCATAGTTCTGGACAAGTGGTGGCTGGTGCTCCATTTTTTTTTTTGGGGGGGGGGGGCAGCAAACAAACCCCTCCGCCAGGTCCACACTTACCCTATCAAGGTTGCGGCTTCTCCAGGGCCAATATGGTCTTAAGATGCGCTTTCTGTTCCGATTGGCTATGAGGAGAACCCAGAAGACAATAGCGAATATTGATTTGCTAATGTCACAAGTTGGTGAGCCCAAACCTTTTGAAGCCAATTAGAGCCGCATGCTCTAATCATGTGCTTCAAAAAACAAAAACAAAAAAAACACGTAGAAACCTATGCATCCAGCGCCCAGCACGGGGATTAGGGGGTGGCGCATGGAGATTGGGAGGGTGGTGTCCCTGCGCCCCTTATGGACTGGCTGCCATTGTTCTGGACCTCTACGTGTTAGCGTGGTATTGTTCTGGGCCCCCAAGTGTCAGTGTGCCACTCCGAGTTTTAGCTTTTTATTAAGAAATGCAATGCCAAATACCGGTTTAATTAGAAAAAAGCAGCAATACTTACTTCCTCTTCTACCCTGCATGCTTTTTGGTGCGTTTTCTAGTGCTTTTTTTTTTTTTTTTAATACATTTTCCCATATGGTTTTATGTGTTTTTCTGGGAGAGTGGGGTGGTCTTGTATAAAAATGCATACATGTTTATTACTTCTCTCTTCTATACAGTATGAGGAGAATGCACACTCTTCAGGAAGTGGTGCTCGACAGAAATTTTTGACACCATACAAGGGCCCTCTATTCACTATGGCAGACATTGTACACTGGGCCATATGGTTCACACACATCTTACATTGTGCCTCTCCGTTGACTCACGCTGACATCCTCGGGAGGCCACACTCCCTCTTCCCACCTAAAACGGAGGTGGAGCTTTGACTGGGAACAAAACTCTCTGCTACAATCCAGCCCCTGAGGATCTGTAGCTTAAAGAAGTTTATATAGATAGAGGGGGCAGAAGGTCCGTCATAGTGGCATATTCCGAGCACCCTCTGCTCCCCCACCTTTGCCATGCAAGTGCTCCATAAAGGAAAACCCACCCCCTACCAAACATTTGTGTTTATTCAGTGTAGAGAGCAGTGGTAACAGAAAAGGGGAGCTCTTAAACCTGCCTACCACAGGGGCAAACCATCGTGATCAGGGATGGTTTCCCACTCAGCCCGATTGTTGCCCCCCTTGAGAGAGCCCAGCCGGTGATAATGAGCCAAACCCAGGCATGAGATCATCACCAGAGTCCTCCAAACACATCTGCATTAGACATTAGTCTTTAATGGTGTCTTAGTCCATAGGGTTTAATATGGAGTTGGCCAAACCCTTTGCAGCTATAACAGCTTCAACTCTTCTGGGAAGGCTGTCCACAAGGTTTAGGCATGTGTATGGGAATTTTTGACCATTCTTCCAGAAGTGAATTTGTGAGGTCAGGCACTGATGTTGGACAAGAAGGCCTGGCTTGCAGTCTCCCCTCTCATGAATCCCAAAGTTGTTCCATCAGGTTGAGGTCAGGACTCTGTGCAGGCCAGACAAGTTCCTTCACCCCGAACTTGCTCATCCATGTCTTTATGGACCTTGCTTTGTGCACTGGTGCGCAGCCATGTTGGAACAGGAAGGGGCCATCTCCAAACTGTTCTCACAAAGTTGGGAGCATGAAATTGTCCAAAATGTCTTGGTATGCCGACGCCTTAAGGAGTTCCCTTCACTAGAACTAAGGGGCAAAGCCCATCCCCTGAAAAAAACAAAAAAACAACCCCACACCATAATCTCCCCCCCCCCCCCAAATTATTTGGAACAGTGCACAAAGCAAGGTCCATAAAGACATAGATGAGCAAGTTTGGCGTGGAGAAACTTGACTGGCCTGCACAGAGTCCTTGCCTCAACCCGATAGAACACCTTTTGGGATGAATTAAAGCGGAGACTGTGAGCCAGGCCTTCTTATCCAACATCAGTGCCTGACCTCACACATGCGCTTCAGGAAGAATGACTAAACATTCCCATAGACACACTCCTAAACCTTGTGGGACAGCCTTCCCAGAAGAGATGAAGCCGTTATAGCTGCATAGCACTTAATATTGAACCCTACAGACTAAAACTGGGATGCCATGAAAGTAAGTTCATGTGCGTGTAAAGCCAGGCGTCCCAATACTTTTGAAAATAAGTGCATGAGGTTATCTCATCCCTAGAGCAAATTTAAGACACAGTTGCCTTTTAAGAACTGCTGAGATAAGCCAGTTTGGCTATTAGTTGAGTCGGGTGGCAGGTTAGACCTGACCCGAAGGTTAAAAAAAAAAAAAGAAGGGGAGCAGTGAAGTGCAATCACTATAGAAACTGCTTATGAAAATAAAAAAATGTGCACCATCACGGCCCAATCACAGACCAGGAGAGGGGAGATAACCAACCTTTGTCGCATAAATGCAGCAAAGGAAAATGCTGGTCACCAAGATGGCTGTGCGGCAGAGTTGTATAAATCAGGAGGACTGGATAAATAAAATAAATACATAATTCTTGGCAAAAAAGGCAAAAAAAAGCCCCCATCTAGGTCTTTTATCTGTAATTAGTATATTGTCTGGTGCCGAGCTTCAAGTATATCGGGAAAAAAAAAAAAAAAAGCAAGTATCCCCTTAAAATCAACATTTTATCTACAAGGTTAAGCAAGAAGGTTGCAGATTAATTTGTTTGTTTTTCTTTAAGTGGAAGTTATTTTGCTGTAAATTAGTCGGGGTCGAGGAAAAACAAGCAAAAGCTTTCATGTTCTCTCTCTCCAGCATGAATCACGGTGAAGGTCTTCTTTCACATCAGATATGTATCGGAAAAATCTGCAGGCACAATTTCCACAATCTCAGATGTTCGAAAAATAATTTGCTTCACAGCGGAGATGTACGGATCCAGAAATTGTATTCCTTCAGGTTTTTCTTTTCTTTTTTTTTTTTTATATTCAGATGCTTTATTTTCCTTGTTCTTTCTTTCCATTACATTTACAATACATGGCCAAACATTGGTGGACACCTGATCATCACACCTGTAAGAACTTGTTGGCCATCTCTTCAAACCCATGGATATTAACATTGAGTAATACTGACACATATAATCACACATAGGTTGGACTTGATGGACTTGTGTCCTTTTTCAACCTCACCTACTATGTAACATCCCTCCACTCATCTGGGAAGGTTTTCCACAAGGTTTTGAGGTTTGTCTGTGTGAATTTGTGTCTGTTCAGCCGATCAGTTAAGTACTGGTGTTGGATGAGAAGATCTGGTTTGCAACTGGCATTCCAGTTCATCCCAAAAGGTCTTCAGTAGGGTCTTTCAGGTCAAACCATGTCTTTATGAAGCAGGCAGCCACCATTTGTGGAGGTTGGCTACTAATGTTGGAAAACTCAGCAGCTGCATTCTACAAGAGGTTCTTAAAAGAAGACTTTCACCCAAAATTGCACTCACCATCATCTTCTTCCTCCCCCCAGCCTCTTACACAGTGGCATTTTAATAAAAGCATGTAGCTTATTGGTGGTGACACTCTATGCAACCTCCTCTTCCAGCCTAGGCAAGTATGATGTCCCCTCAGTCTGTGATCTCCTTTCCCTTCCTGCCCAATATCACACATCCCTAGAGGCTACAGGACAGGTCTCCCTGCAGTCCAGATCCCAGCATGCGCAATAAGAGATCAAGAAGTTACAGCTGGCTCCTAAATCCGAGAAGGTGACGTGAAAAATCAGAAGTCCTTGAGAAGAAGCAGCTGCATGGAAGATAGCCCTGGACTTCATGGGCTAGAACGTTTTTGTTCCTTAAAACTCAGCAGCTGCGGTAGTTGTACATTTAGTTGGCCTTTAGCCAGGTGAAGATCCACTTTAAAAAGACTATAGATATGCTACAGGCATGGTTGGAGATCAGGGATGTGCTGTGGAAGACTATTAAGAGACTGGGGACATGTTACAAGAGACTTCTGGAGATGACTGCCATTACAGTCAATGCTCCCTACCGGCACCACATTTGATATTCCTCACATTTTAAAAATGTCAGAGAAAAAAGGAAGTGTGAAATAAAAATGTAAATTAGATAAAATGCAGTTTGATATTTTCCTATATTGTCCCCAAATAAGCACCCCGAGCAGGCATCTAAGCAAGGAATTATTACTGTCTGGTGGGGCTTGGAGGGGGAGTAAGAATTAATGGGTTGCATTCAGCCCTTGGGCCAAAGGTTGAGCAACAGTGCTCTGCATTTCTATTCCCCCAAAACAGTTTTCATTTTTCCTAAACTGCATGGTGGCCTCCAGGTTTACGAAGGTGATGGTTTTTGTGGGCTTCACCACCGTAATGAGGGATCACTGATCTGATGGGGGGAGACATCTGACGTGATGAAGGGACCTCTGATGCATTAGGGGGGAACCTCTGATACGATGTGGGGGGGATCAATGCGATGGAGGGAGGACCTCCAATGCGATGGAGGGAGGACCTCCAATGCGATGGAGGGAGGACCTCCAATGCGATGGAGGGAGGACCTCCAATGCAATGGAGGGAGGACCTCCAATGCAATGGAGGGAGGACCTCCAATGAAATGGAGGGAGGACCTCCAATGCAATGGAGGGAGGACCTCCAATGTGATAGGGGAGAGGGGACCTCTGATACAATGGATATAAACATTGATGCGATTGGGGGGGAGGGGGGGGCATCTGATGTGAAAGAGAGCTTCTAATGTGAAGTCAAGATGTTTTTGTGCATCGTTCCAGGCCCAGAGAAGTAACATTTACATTTTGACCATTTCAGACCGGGTCGCCTCAAGATTTTGCATACTTTTAAAAGGGTGCCTTGATCAAGAAAAGGTTGAGAAATGCTGATCAAGGGGTTGAAGTGATTCTCCAGCCAAAAGGTTTAAAACCTTTTCTACAGTTTTTAATCTGGTTGGGGAGATTTCTCCTTACTTCCTGTTGCACTGACTACACAGGAAGTGAGGGGAAATGTCATCAACAGTAGTCAGGCAACACAAAAAAAAAAAAAAAAAAAAAAAAACACAATTCTAACCCTTCTCTGCTCCATACAAAACAAAAAAAAAACTCTATACTAATTTTATTGGGTTTCCTATATTGCTCAGCCTGAATTTTTTTTCCAATTTTGGATCAGCGGTGTGTGCTGGTAATTGGATTAGTTCAAGGGAGTATTACACCGCCAGGATCAATTTAGGAGGGAGAAGGTGCGGCGATTCTCCCAGCGTCCCCCTTTCGAGGTGGAGCGGATGCTCTTTGTTGTCCGATGTACACGGCGAGTTGTTATTATACGCACACAAAAGAATATTAGTAGCCGGGATTATTCCAGCAGGTTTGTGTCATCCAATAATTGCTGGGATTCACTACTATCATTCAAGTGCGTGCTTGGAAACCACGGTTGGCCCTGCTGGAACCTGAGACAATATAAAGAAAATAGCATGCAAGAAAATAAATTTAAAAAAAGGTTTAATTTATAGTAAATCTTCGCAGTCATGAGGCTTAACGCCGGTGTATGAGAATTCCCAGAATGCAGCAGTGGGCAGGAGGCATGCCTTAGCCTAGGTCACATGATTATAGGAAAGAGATGAGACAAAGCATATGTAGCAAAGTCCCGGGGCCCTGATGCCCAATGGTGACCTCCAGAGTCAGCTGACATCCTTCTGTGTAGAGTGGGTTGCAAGGCATGGTGGGCGTAATGCAAGATGAACAGGTGGGCATCGGACACTTTTAGAATGCATAAAGAGATTAAATTGTCTCCGAAACAGAACTGTGGGAGAGAGGGTTAGGGCCAGAACACCCTTACATAGATGCAATGTTAATGGGTAGACTCCGAGACTTCTATTAGGTAGACAGCTGTACAGGGGAAGGCCTCCAGCCGTAGCCCACTTCTGTATAGGTAGGATGCTGTCTTCTATGGCAACTGTCTTGTAAAAAGTTACTAACTGCATCCAATTATTTGCAACTCGAACGGTTCTCCGCTCTCACCCCACAATCACTCACTGTGGGTCTTCACTCAACAAGCTCCCAGTTCCAGTCTCTTTCATTAGACTTCCGATCCAATAGCCACTGGATCCCCTGAGCTCTTCCACTTTTAGCACTCAGTAACTTCCTCAAGCGTCAGCCCTGCTTCACTGCTGGGTCCCTGGCTTGGCACTCACAGATGCTCTTCAAGCTTCACCCCTGTGGAAACGCTAGGTCCCTGGCTTGGCACGCCACAAGCGTCACCTTTGCTGTCCCGCTGGCTTGGCACTTGCTGAAGTTTTCCCACTTCTTCACCATCCCTGGCTGGCGAGAAGCCTGCTCTGGTACTGGCCTCAGCTTACTCACAATGGTCTCCGGTAGCAAGGTGGATGGTCCCTTTGTGGTGACAGCATTCCTTCTACCTGCGACCATGACTGGTTCCCCTGCCGGCAGAACTGTTTCTTCTGGTTGGACTACAAGCCCGCAGTCCCAACCCTACGCTGCTCTCCTGCTTCTGCATAGGCCCTCAGATAGCCAGATGTCCTCAGGATAGGCCTTAGGTTTCTGGCCTAGCAGCCCAGGGCAAAACGACACACGTCCACCCAGAGAGCCGTCCAGGTGGCACAGAACCCCTGATCACCTGACTCCACCCAAATAGATAGGTCCCTTGGCCTGCTGGGAGAGCCTAAAAATATCACTGCCCATTGGCTGAGATACTCCATTCATTCATAATCTGTCCTTGCTATGCCCTTGTCTTGTCCAAGGTCACCAGCTACCCAGTCACCTAGTGACAGAAGGGAGAAGTGCAGCAATTCCAGAAATAGGGGGAAATCAATTGATCTAACAATCAGCCAAGGCAACGATCGCTTGGCAGCTACATTTAATAGCAACCTTGCCTAAACATCAGGGTGCTACACATATCTAAACCCGAAAAGGTAATATATTGCAGCTTACCAGTCCCTAGAAGTGGTGGCTGCATTCGTTTTCTTTTCTCAGGCTTCTCTGGCTGTGGCCATCTTGAGTAAGGGCAGAAGATTCATGTAGCATTTACTTCCTGGAATCCATCTGCCCTAAGCGTTTTTCATCCTGATATGTTTTCCCATTGACATAGATTGACCATAGGCATTTCTAGCAGCCACCATCTTGAGTAAGGGCAGATGATTCATGTAGTATTTACTTCCTGGAATCCATTTCTCTTAAGCATTTTTCATGCTGATGTGTTTTCCATTGACATCATACATTGACCATAGGCCTTTCAAGCTTTTTTTTTATTGCACATATTAGGAACTGGACTATATGATTTCTCCTTTTGAATTTCACTTTTAATTGTATGATTATTTTGTTTCTATATAATCACGGTTAGCATGGCAAGTTATTTTATTTCTTTTGCTACGTAGCGTATCTGACTGCTTCTTGCCAGCAGCTTGATTTTGCACCTGCCAGCGCGATTTCTTCTTTGTTTTTTTTGTGTTATTTCTAGCTGCAGCCATCTTGAGTAAGGGCAGATGGTTTATGTAGCCTTTACTTTCCTGGAATCCATCTGCCCTTAGCTCAGGCATGCAGGCAAAAGGGTGTGCTTAGCTGACTCCTGGGATGTAGGACATCAATTTTCCTAGGCCAGAAACCAGAGAGCAACTGAAGTAATGAAAAGAAAAAAAAAAAAAATGTTTGACCATAGGTATTTCTGGCTGCAGCCATCTTGAGTAAGGGCAGATGGTTTATGTAGCCTTTACTTCCTGGAATCCATCTGCCCTAAGGGTTTTTCATTCTGAGAGGTTTTCCATTGACATCATACATTGACCATAGCATAGCTCCCAACTGTCCCGGATTTTGAGGGACTGTCCCTGATTTTGAGTAATGTCCCCCTGTCCCTCATTCCTTCTTATTTGTGCAAGTTATTTGTGCAAGTGGAAGTTATTTTGCTGTAAATTAGTCGGGGTCGAGGAAAAACAAGCAAAAGCTTTCATGTTCTCTCTCTCCAGCATGAATCACGGTGAAGGTCTTCTTTCACATCAGATATGTATCGGAAAAATCTGCAGGCACAATTTCCACAATCTCAGATGTTCGAAAAATAATTTGCTTCACAGCGGAGATGTACGGATCCAGAAATTGTATTCCTTCAGGTTTTTCTTTTCTTTTTTTTTTTTTATATTCAGATGCTTTATTTTCCTTGTTCTTTCTTTCCATTACATTTACAATACATGGCCAAACATTGGTGGACACCTGATCATCACACCTGTAAGAACTTGTTGGCCATCTCTTCAAACCCATGGATATTAACATTGAGTAATACTGACACATATAATCACACATAGGTTGGACTTGATGGACTTGTGTCCTTTTTCAACCTCACCTACTATGTAACATCCCTCCACTCATCTGGGAAGGTTTTCCACAAGGTTTTGAGGTTTGTCTGTGTGAATTTGTGTCTGTTCAGCCGATCAGTTAAGTACTGGTGTTGGATGAGAAGATCTGGTTTGCAACTGGCATTCCAGTTCATCCCAAAAGGTCTTCAGTAGGGTCTTTCAGGTCAAACCATGTCTTTATGAAGCAGGCAGCCACCATTTGTGGAGGTTGGCTACTAATGTTGGAAAACTCAGCAGCTGCATTCTACAAGAGGTTCTTAAAAGAAGACTTTCACCCAAAATTGCACTCACCATCATCTTCTTCCTCCCCCCAGCCTCTTACACAGTGGCATTTTAATAAAAGCATGTAGCTTATTGGTGGTGACACTCTATGCAACCTCCTCTTCCAGCCTAGGCAAGTATGATGTCCCCTCAGTCTGTGATCTCCTTTCCCTTCCTGCCCAATATCACACATCCCTAGAGGCTACAGGACAGGTCTCCCTGCAGTCCAGATCCCAGCATGCGCAATAAGAGATCAAGAAGTTACAGCTGGCTCCTAAATCCGAGAAGGTGACGTGAAAAATCAGAAGTCCTTGAGAAGAAGCAGCTGCATGGAAGATAGCCCTGGACTTCATGGGCTAGAACGTTTTTGTTCCTTAAAACTCAGCAGCTGCGGTAGTTGTACATTTAGTTGGCCTTTAGCCAGGTGAAGATCCACTTTAAAAAGACTATAGATATGCTACAGGCATGGTTGGAGATCAGGGATGTGCTGTGGAAGACTATTAAGAGACTGGGGACATGTTACAAGAGACTTCTGGAGATGACTGCCATTACAGTCAATGCTCCCTACCGGCACCACATTTGATATTCCTCACATTTTAAAAATGTCAGAGAAAAAAGGAAGTGTGAAATAAAAATGTAAATTAGATAAAATGCAGTTTGATATTTTCCTATATTGTCCCCAAATAAGCACCCCGAGCAGGCATCTAAGCAAGGAATTATTACTGTCTGGTGGGGCTTGGAGGGGGAGTAAGAATTAATGGGTTGCATTCAGCCCTTGGGCCAAAGGTTGAGCAACAGTGCTCTGCATTTCTATTCCCCCAAAACAGTTTTCATTTTTCCTAAACTGCATGGTGGCCTCCAGGTTTACGAAGGTGATGGTTTTTGTGGGCTTCACCACCGTAATGAGGGATCACTGATCTGATGGGGGGAGACATCTGACGTGATGAAGGGACCTCTGATGCATTAGGGGGGAACCTCTGATACGATGTGGGGGGGATCAATGCGATGGAGGGAGGACCTCCAATGCGATGGAGGGAGGACCTCCAATGCGATGGAGGGAGGACCTCCAATGCGATGGAGGGAGGACCTCCAATGCAATGGAGGGAGGACCTCCAATGCAATGGAGGGAGGACCTCCAATGAAATGGAGGGAGGACCTCCAATGCAATGGAGGGAGGACCTCCAATGTGATAGGGGAGAGGGGACCTCTGATACAATGGATATAAACATTGATGCGATTGGGGGGGAGGGGGGGGGCATCTGATGTGAAAGAGAGCTTCTAATGTGAAGTCAAGATGTTTTTGTGCATCGTTCCAGGCCCAGAGAAGTAACATTTACATTTTGACCATTTCAGACCGGGTCGCCTCAAGATTTTGCATACTTTTAAAAGGGTGCCTTGATCAAGAAAAGGTTGAGAAATGCTGATCAAGGGGTTGAAGTGATTCTCCAGCCAAAAGGTTTAAAACCTTTTCTACAGTTTTTAATCTGGTTGGGGAGATTTCTCCTTACTTCCTGTTGCACTGACTACACAGGAAGTGAGGGGAAATGTCATCAACAGTAGTCAGGCAACACAAAAAAAAAAAAAAAAAAAAAAAAACACAATTCTAACCCTTCTCTGCTCCATACAAAACAAAAAAAAAACTCTATACTAATTTTATTGGGTTTCCTATATTGCTCAGCCTGAATTTTTTTTCCAATTTTGGATCAGCGGTGTGTGCTGGTAATTGGATTAGTTCAAGGGAGTATTACACCGCCAGGATCAATTTAGGAGGGAGAAGGTGCGGCGATTCTCCCAGCGTCCCCCTTTCGAGGTGGAGCGGATGCTCTTTGTTGTCCGATGTACACGGCGAGTTGTTATTATACGCACACAAAAGAATATTAGTAGCCGGGATTATTCCAGCAGGTTTGTGTCATCCAATAATTGCTGGGATTCACTACTATCATTCAAGTGCGTGCTTGGAAACCACGGTTGGCCCTGCTGGAACCTGAGACAATATAAAGAAAATAGCATGCAAGAAAATAAATTAAAAAAAAGGTTTAATTTATAGTAAATCTTCGCAGTCATGAGGCTTAACGCCGGTGTATGAGAATTCCCAGAATGCAGCAGTGGGCAGGAGGCATGCCTTAGCCTAGGTCACATGATTATAGGAAAGAGATGAGACAAAGCATATGTAGCAAAGTCCCGGGGCCCTGATGCCCAATGGTGACCTCCAGAGTCAGCTGACATCCTTCTGTGTAGAGTGGGTTGCAAGGCATGGTGGGCGTAATGCAAGATGAACAGGTGGGCATCGGACACTTTTAGAATGCATAAAGAGATTAAATTGTCTCCGAAACAGAACTGTGGGAGAGAGGGTTAGGGCCAGAACACCCTTACATAGATGCAATGTTAATGGGTAGACTCCGAGACTTCTATTAGGTAGACAGCTGTACAGGGGAAGGCCTCCAGCCGTAGCCCACTTCTGTATAGGTAGGATGCTGTCTTCTATGGCAACTGTCTTGTAAAAAGTTACTAACTGCATCCAATTATTTGCAACTCGAACGGTTCTCCGCTCTCACCCCACAATCACTCACTGTGGGTCTTCACTCAACAAGCTCCCAGTTCCAGTCTCTTTCATTAGACTTCCGATCCAATAGCCACTGGATCCCCTGAGCTCTTCCACTTTTAGCACTCAGTAACTTCCTCAAGCGTCAGCCCTGCTTCACTGCTGGGTCCCTGGCTTGGCACTCACAGATGCTCTTCAAGCTTCACCCCTGTGGAAACGCTAGGTCCCTGGCTTGGCACGCCACAAGCGTCACCTTTGCTGTCCCGCTGGCTTGGCACTTGCTGAAGTTTTCCCACTTCTTCACCATCCCTGGCTGGCGAGAAGCCTGCTCTGGTACTGGCCTCAGCTTACTCACAATGGTCTCCGGTAGCAAGGTGGATGGTCCCTTTGTGGTGACAGCATTCCTTCTACCTGCGACCATGACTGGTTCCCCTGCCGGCAGAACTGTTTCTTCTGGTTGGACTACAAGCCCGCAGTCCCAACCCTACGCTGCTCTCCTGCTTCTGCATAGGCCCTCAGATAGCCAGATGTCCTCAGGATAGGCCTTAGGTTTCTGGCCTAGCAGCCCAGGGCAAAACGACACACGTCCACCCAGAGAGCCGTCCAGGTGGCACAGAACCCCTGATCACCTGACTCCACCCAAATAGATAGGTCCCTTGGCCTGCTGGGAGAGCCTAAAAATATCACTGCCCATTGGCTGAGATACTCCATTCATTCATAATCTGTCCTTGCTATGCCCTTGTCTTGTCCAAGGTCACCAGCTACCCAGTCACCTAGTGACAGAAGGGAGAAGTGCAGCAATTCCAGAAATAGGGGGAAATCAATTGATCTAACAATCAGCCAAGGCAACGATCGCTTGGCAGCTACATTTAATAGCAACCTTGCCTAAACATCAGGGTGCTACACATATCTAAACCCGAAAAGGTAATATATTGCAGCTTACCAGTCCCTAGAAGTGGTGGCTGCATTCGTTTTCTTTTCTCAGGCTTCTCTGGCTGTGGCCATCTTGAGTAAGGGCAGAAGATTCATGTAGCATTTACTTCCTGGAATCCATCTGCCCTAAGCGTTTTTCATCCTGATATGTTTTCCCATTGACATAGATTGACCATAGGCATTTCTAGCAGCCACCATCTTGAGTAAGGGCAGATGATTCATGTAGTATTTACTTCCTGGAATCCATTTCTCTTAAGCATTTTTCATGCTGATGTGTTTTCCATTGACATCATACATTGACCATAGGCCTTTCAAGCTTTTTTTTTATTGCACATATTAGGAACTGGACTATATGATTTCTCCTTTTGAATTTCACTTTTAATTGTATGATTATTTTGTTTCTATATAATCACGGTTAGCATGGCAAGTTATTTTATTTCTTTTGCTACGTAGCGTATCTGACTGCTTCTTGCCAGCAGCTTGATTTTGCACCTGCCAGCGCGATTTCTTCTTTGTTTTTTTTGTGTTATTTCTAGCTGCAGCCATCTTGAGTAAGGGCAGATGGTTTATGTAGCCTTTACTTTCCTGGAATCCATCTGCCCTTAGCTCAGGCATGCAGGCAAAAGGGTGTGCTTAGCTGACTCCTGGGATGTAGGACATCAATTTTCCTAGGCCAGAAACCAGAGAGCAACTGAAGTAATGAAAAGAAAAAAAAAAAAAATGTTTGACCATAGGTATTTCTGGCTGCAGCCATCTTGAGTAAGGGCAGATGGTTTATGTAGCCTTTACTTCCTGGAATCCATCTGCCCTAAGGGTTTTTCATTCTGAGAGGTTTTCCATTGACATCATACATTGACCATAGCATAGCTCCCAACTGTCCCGGATTTTGAGGGACTGTCCCTGATTTTGAGTAATGTCCCCCTGTCCCTCATTCCTTCTTATTTGTGCCTCATTTTGGTCTGATCTATATAGTTGTCTATAAAATGCACTTTTTCACTTTGAAATAGTGTTTCCCAGTGCTAAATCTTTCATCCAAATTCTAAATTGCTGCATTTGTAAATTTTAAAAGCCAATATAAAAAAGGGATAGTAGTGGTAAAAAAAAACAAACAAAAAAAAGCACTTGCTGATTAATTTAACATTTTTTTTTGGTTTATTCTCCTTTAAAGGGGGTGTGGCAAGAGATGTGTCCTATGCCTACATACATTTGTTAGTAGGTGTCGGTCATTCCCATCTTGAAATGTTGGGAGGTATGACCATAGGCATTTCTGGCTGTGGCCATTTTGAGTAAGGGCAGATGATTCATGTAGCATTTAATTCCTGGAATCCATCTGCCCTTTTTCATCCTGGTGTGTTCCTTTGACATCGTGTATTGACCATAATCATTTCTTGCTGCAGCCATCTTGAGTAAGGGCAGAAGATTCATGTAGCATTTAATTCCTGGAATTCATCTAGCCTTAGTTCAGGCACACAGGCAGTAGGGTGTGCTTAGCTGACTCCTGGGATTTATGACAGTTTTCCTAAACAAGTAACCAGAAAGCTACTGGAGAAATGTAAGAAAAATAAAAAGTTTTAAAACAAGTAAATATATACCGCCCCATCTATTTACTAAAGCTATCAGCATGAGGATTAAAAATAGTCAATAGTTGGATCGCTCTTCAGAGAACATTTGACAGGCAGCAAGGAGGCGTAGGACCGCTTCCTCTCCGACTGCTTTAACCCCTTGCTTAGAGGGTGCGATGCCCACCGAAAGTGACAGCGGGTATATTTTCTGCCGAGCATCATAGCCATGGCATGTGTACACCACCACCTGCTGCCTCTGCAGCTAAAGGGGGGGAATGGCTGGGGGTGATAAAAAACATGGCGCAACCGCAGAGTTTTACCACCCTTCAACGATTGATGAGAACAAACCCTGAGTGTTACACACAGCGATTGTGCTTTACGGCTCCCTTCTCCCAGCGCAAGTCTATGAGGCAGGTCTGACACTGCACTCTGTAGACACGTGCACTGCCGAAAAATATATATTTATTTTTTTTCTTCTTTTTTTTTCTGTTTTCAGATCATTCATTATGATAGATATTCGTTGTTTCGAATAAATTCGTAACTTTGGATGAATTCTAATTTGTTATGTTCCATTCGTATAGATACGGTATTCGTTGTTTTGATCATTCGTAACTTTGGATAAATTCTAATTCGTTATGTATTCGAATTCGAAAAATGAAAATCCATAAATTCGAAAGAGCTAAAATCCGAAAGTCAGAAAGAACAAAAATCCGGGAAAAAAAAAAAAAAAAAAAAAATCAGAAAGAACAAAAAACATTCTGATAATTTCTAATATAATTAAAATTTTAAGCTTATAACTTTTATTATTATTATTAATTGGTTATGTTCCATTCGTTTAGATGCAGCATTCGTTATTTCGGCTAATTCATAACTTTGGATAAATTTGTATTCGTTACATTCACTAACAGCCAAATTTGAAAGGAAATTCCAATTCCTATAATTTATTAGTTTAGAACTATTATAAATAATAATAATAATAATAATAATAATAATAATTCTAAACTATTAAAATTATAGGAATTGGAATTTCCTTTCAAATATGGCTGTTAGTGAATGTAACGAATACGAATTATCCGAAATAACGAATGCCGCATCTAAACGAATGGAAAGTAACTTTATTATTATTATTATTATTATTATTATTATTATTAATAATAATAATAATAATAAATAATAAATCATGATAATAAACTATAAATAACGGTTAATAAACTTAATATTTTAATAATAGAAATTAGCCAAAAATTTTGTTCTTTCAGAAAACATTTTTTGAAAAAATGTTTTAAAGGGTGTCTCGTTAATTCAGATGTTTCCCGATTTAACGAATATGTCAGAATTTTGCCGAAAAACGAAATTGGATCGAAACGAATTGCACGTCTAGCACTCTGTATAGGGCTGAGATTTTATCTTGGTAGCTGTTGAAGGCTGCAGTGCAGATAGTCCATAGAAGTAAAAAATGTAATAGAAAGTATTATAATACACGGAAATAGGATACAGCAAGCATGTAAAAAGATATATAAAAAAAATTGTTTTCTCAATAAAAACCTAGATGACAAAACTATCAGTGATGCCAAATTGCATCAGAAAAAATAATAATATTATTAAAAATATTTATATATTTATATATATATATATTATAATAGAAAAAAAAAAACTCCCAAAAAAAAAAAATTGCACTGTTTACAAGGGGTCCTACAATACAATGCAAATCGATACGGTGCACAAATTGCGACATTTACACGATGTTCGATTTCTGACGCACAACGAATTCCACGAGAACATGTATCGAGATTCATTTTTATTTTATTTTTTGGCTCACTAGTATAAATGTTGCAACCTGCGCTATTTTAATGTCCCGCCGCTGCTCATTTATTGGGCCCATTGCAGTTCCCTTTTTTTATAGTGTGCACTCAGGGCGCTGCAGTACTCCAGACTGGCCATAAGGGGCAGTAAAGCACCCCGCACAGCTCCATCCATCGTCCTCCATCCTACGTTCTCCTTCCCATCTTTCGAAGCCTTTTTTCTCCTCCAGCCTTCACCTCTCTGAACCTGGCGAGGGCTTTTGAACTCCTTTACTGCCAGGAATTTCCCAGCTCTACCGCTTTTTCCTATCCGGCAGAATTAGGGTTTTCCTTCCATTGTCTCCAATGGAAGCGGCGTCCCCCCATTCTTCACTCTCCCCGGCGTAGCCGCTCTAGGCCAAACCCCCCTGCCATGCATTTTCATCTCGGCGTCTTGGAGCCGCTCCAGCTGATGTGAGAAAGGCTGAGCCGTGCTGGCGAAGGATCAAGCGGCCATCCACGCTGTGATTAATGTTACGGTGCAGCTGGAGTTTAGCGGTTAAACATAATTTCGACGAGGAGAGGGGGGGGGGAGGAGAGGTAGAGACGGCGCTGAATTATTTTTGCTCAACAATCTTTTATTTAAATCTATTCCTCAATAGCCACAAAGGATATAAATCCACTTTGTGTGCCTCAAATGTACAAACCCAGATATTACCTTGTAAAAGTAGCTGTGACATCATCATTGGGCTGTACATAGCCTGTGCAGAGAGCAGAGCTGTGGGAGGGACCCTGGCAGGCCCCACCCACTGTAGAGAATTACAGGAGGGGGGCGGAGACAAGACCAGTCACCCTGCACATGGAGGGAGCAGAGCTGTGGGAGGATCCCTGGCAGGCCTTACCCACCGTAGAGAACTACGGGGGGGGGGGGGGGCAGAGACAAGACCAGTCACCCTGCACTAGGGGAGAGAGAGCAGAGCTGTGGGAGGAGCCCTGGTAGACCCCACCCACCGTAGAGAACTACAGGAGGGGGGCGGAGACAAGACCAGTCACCCTGCACAAAGAGAGAGAGAGCGCAGAGCTGTGGGAGGGGCCCTGGTAGGCCCTGCCCTCCATCTCTTATCACTAAAAAGCCATCCTCGAGGTCTAGTCTAGGGACTTTGCCTAGGCTGAGATCAAGATTCTCATTGACCCCAGTAATGCCCGTTACAATAATCTCTATGAGTATGAACCCAGTATTTCCCATTACAAGAACCTCTAAGACTCTAGTGATACCCATTACATGAACTTTTAAGATCCAGTAATGCCCTTTACAAGAACCTCACTGACACCAGAAATGCCCATTACAAATATCTCTAAAGCCCTAGTGATACCCAATACAAAAACATCAACACCCCAGCAATGCCCATTTCAGTAACTTCTACAACCCTGGTAATGGCCATTATGAGAACCTGTATAACCCTAAAAATACACAAGAACCTCTATGACCACAGTAATGCCTGTTGTAAGAACCTCTACAAATCCCAGTAATGCCCATTACCAAAACCTCATTGACCCAGTAATGCCCATTACAAGAACCTCTAAAACCCTAGTGATACCCATTACAAGAACCTTTACCTTCCCTGTAATGTCTATTAAAAGAACCTCATTGACCCCAGTAATACTCATTACAAGAACCTCTGCAACCCCAGTAATGCCCATTATGGAGAACCTGTAAAACCCTAAGGATACTCACCACAACTCATTGACCCTAGTAATGCAATAACCTCATTGACCCAGTAATGCCCATTACAAGAACCTCTAAAACCCTAGCGATGCCCATTATGAGAACCTGTAAAACCCTAAGGATACTCATTACAAGAACCTCTATGACCCCAGTAATGCCCGTTGTAAGAACCTCCACAAATCCCAGTAATGCCCATTACCAGAATCTCATTGACCCAGTAACGCCCATTACACGAACCTCTAAAACCCTAGTGATACCCAATACAAAAACATCAACAATCCAGTATTGCCCATTACAAGATCCTCTATGACCTCAGTAACGCCCATTACAAGAGCTTTTACGCTCCCAGTAATGTCTATTAAAAGAACCTCATTGACCCCAGTAATGCCCGTTACAAGAACCTCTAAAACCCTAGTGATACCCATTACAAAAACCATCAACACCCCAGTATTGCTCATTTCAAGAACCTCTATGAGCCCAGCATTGCCCTTTCAAGAACCTCTCCAACTCCAGTAATGCCCAGTAGAAGAACATTTACATTCCCAGTAATGCCCAAAACAAGAACCTCATTGACCTTAGTAATGTCCATTACAAGAACACCAATGAACCCAGTAATGCCCATTACAAGAATCTCATTGACCCCAGTAATGCCCATTACAAGAACCTCATTGACCCCAGTAATGCCCATTACAAGAACCTCATTGACCCCAGTAATGCCCATTACCAGAACCTCTACGAGCCAAGTATTTCCCATTACAAGAACCTCTATGAGCCCAGTAATGCTCCTTTCAAGAACCTCTACAACTCCAGTAAAGCCCAGTATGAGATTACATACCCAGAAATGCCCAAAACAAGAATCTCATTGACTCTAGTAATGCCCATTTCAAGAACCTCATTGAACTCAGTAATGCCCATTTCAAGAACCTCTTGGGGGGATTGGGGGTTGGGCCTCAATCACACTTGTGCCTTTTAGTTGTGGTGCATTACCAAAAAAATCCAATGTGGTGCATCTTTCGTGTTGCATGTTGTATAGAGTTCAATGACAAAGCACCTAAAACTCATATAAAATGCACATCACACAGATTAGAATCCAGCATGACTTACAACAACACGACCTTCTTCTGATTTGCTGCAGCTCCTGTTAATGTAGAACTACAGGCAAAAACTTTTCTTTCTTTTTTTTTGTTTGTTTTGGATAGAGTGAAGATTAGAACCCCTCTCAGTGTTTTATTGCCGTCTGTGTCCCGGTTAGGAAGATTTCCCCCCTCTCGTTTTGTCCTGGTGATCGTTGTCACAGAGTAAAAGAAAATCCCATATTTTGGGTTGTCACCAGAACAGGACTGTAGGGGGAAATCTTCCAATGGGGACACTAATTCTGATGACAACCAAGGATTTCCTCTCACTTCCTGTTTGGTTATGGGACAGGAAGTGAAGGGTAATCTCCCCAATGGGACACAGAAGGGGGGGGTGGGGGGACCCAACAGAGGGTATGACCCTCTCTTACTCAAAAACTTAAAAATAAGTTTTGCTTTTATTGCTATTTTAAAAGATCTCAGGACAAGACAGTCCTGCAAGGACACTTGCTGCAACATTGTAACAATTACAAAGATACACTGAGGCTGCATTCACACTCAAAACCCTGTTTACATCTGGGCGTTTGCAGGCAATAGTGCCAGGATTCTGCCCGCAATCACAAAATGCTGTGCAAAAATAAAAAAAGAACAAAATGGTGGTTGTTGCAATACTTTATGTCACACCGTATTTGTGCAGCAGTCTTACAACCGCAATTTTTTTTTTTGGGGGGGGGGGGGGATACACCTTTTTTAATAAAAAAAAAAAAAAAAGAAAAAAGGAAGAAG